>JZKD02S0814378.1:637910-652842 GCA_000966675.3 Picea glauca | reverse complement strand
TTAATTATGTTAGGAATGGTTTAAATTGAATTGTTAATGATGACGCTAAGTGTAATGTTACTATTGTTAACTGCATTGATAATACTGGGTCTCGCATTGTTAAATATTTGTTGAATCGAATGCTATTAATGATGTTTAGAACGCAATATGGGAAGGCCTTGGTAAGGTAAGGTATTAATCTTGGAGGCAAGGTGAGATGATATGGAGAATCGGGCTGGTATTAATCCACAGATGAGTATTAGACATTGCCTCGTCATTAATTTAATGTTCGTTGTCCGAGTCCTTGTCACGCGCCTCCCGTAAGGAGCGCCCTTATTCTTCTTACGGATGTTGCACTTAATTGTGGTCAGTTGATTGTTTGGTCGGTTGTGTTCGGGTGGGATGTAGACAGCTCCATGTTCCTCAGAAAAGTCGCCAGCCCTGAGACCTTAAATGGTTAAAGACGATGGGAAACCGGGCTTGAGCGTTGCTTATGTGTCTTGGAGGTCCTAACCTTGCAGGGTAGGACGGGCGGGAGGTCAGTCGCTTTCAGCAGTCAGTTTTGCTTGTCGTATGATCATCATTATGCATGTGTTTACGTATCGTGCGTCCTGGTCATATTCTCATGTTAGTCTTATTTGTGTTGCGTCGTCGTCAGGTGACGGCGCAGAGTCGAGTAGACTGTAGTTGTCTCATTGTACATACGCACACACGCACTTAAAAAAAAAATTTGCACCTGTTACTAGAATGGTTGTCGTAACGACGCAGTTCGTTACATTGTGTTGCTTACTTTGTGGGATGTTGTTGAGAACCTTATTAGATTACTGTGTGCAAAATGAATCTTTTTTATTTGATTCAATATTGTCAACCTGATTCTACTGGATATAAGGTTCTTTCACTGATGATGTATTGGTTGCAGTGTCCTTCTATTCACCTTTTGAATAGATTGTGAAGAAGTTTAATTTTGTAGTATGAGATACTGCCTTGCGACACTCTTAAAGTGGGATAGTAATCGAAAATACCTATGGTATACTATATGTTAAATTTTCACTATGCTTGGCCCAAGCATGAGTTGTATTTCATTTTATTCATGTACTTGAACCATAAACAAATGCAACTACACCATTCACAATTGTTTCAATAACCAAGATCACAAGAAGAAATACCATGCTCAAGAACACAAGAAATATCTTGGGAAAACCCTTCTCAACAAGGGAGGAAAACCCAAAAATTCTTTTTTATATTCTCAAGAGAATATACTCCAACCATGAAACCCTAATGCACACAAGAAGGTGTTATAATACCTTGAAACTTGCACTCGAGAGAGGTGCACACTTCATCCCTAGATGATGTACTTCCTGAAATTTCCAAATGACAAGTAACTTGTGTATTTCCTCAATGGGGTAATAACCTTTATTTATACTAGAATGGACATGCAAAAAGTGGTGTCTATTGGCACACCAGGGCTGACCTCGATAACTCATAAAATAATTAATTATTACAATAAACATTAATTATCTTTCACATATGGTGAAGTCGACCTATACCCTTTACATCACAATTAGGGTTACAGGTAAATCTTACTCTCAGACAATATCGCAAGGGACCTCACACATCCACTAGTTATCAACCACTAGGGACACATCCACCTATGCTCAGCCACAAGGAATTCCTACTCAACAGATCTCTATCTCACTGATTCCATAGGAGAATCATTTGGAGTACCCTCTCAAGCCTGAATCAACTAAGTCTACAATGTAGGATACTAGATGTCATAACAACTCAGTCCAGAGGCTGACACACACCCATCACATGGGAACCTTAACCCCACATAGGGATACACATTGTTTCATCTCAATCCAGAGTGGAATGACACACCCATATCATTGGCATCCTCAACCCACACATGGACACACATCGACTCATATCAGTCCAGAGAGGAATGACACACCCATCTCATGGGCACACCCAACACATGGTCTCTCTCACAGGTCGACTTAACTCATTCTTAGAGGAGAATGTGTCCGAGAGGATGTACATGTCCTGGAGGATTTCTCACGAATCTCTAATCATCAACACTCCCTCTTAGCTATGGAGGCATTCTCCATCATGCCTGGTATCTCACAGAAGTACTCAAACTTCATCCTGCCAATCAATCTGGTGAAGATATCTACAATCTTCTCATGTGTAGGAAGGTACTAAATGTGTACTTATTTCCTCTGCACCATGTCTATGATATAATGATATTTTATCTCAATGTGTTTTTATTTATCGTGAAACACAAGATTCTCATAGAGATTCACACAACTTTGGTTATCACAATGAATAATGGTAGAATCCATCCCATGATTAAATAAATCTGGCAGGAGATTGCAAAGCCACACTGCTTCACAGATGGCCACACTCAACTCTATATATTCTACTTATGAGTTACTCAAGGCCACAGAGCTTTGTTTCTTGTTTCACCAAGAAACCATGGCATACCCTAATGTAAAAAAACAACTGGATGTGGTCTTCCTGTCCAATGCGCTCCTTGCCTAATCTGCATCGACATATCCCTGCAAACTCATGTCTACACTCGAGGCATATCTTAGGCCTTATCCAACTCTACTTCTTATATATCTCAATACATGCTTCGTTTCTATCCAGTGAGTATGTCTTGGCTGACTCATGAATTGACTAAGTACATCCACTGCATAGCATATATCAGGTCTTGTGTTAACCAGATACATCAATGATCCAATCAGTTGTCGATATAAATGTGGATGATTCTCACCTGAATCAGTAGAAGCATTGTTCAATTTCTTCAAATCCATCACCATCAGTGTAGGCATGGATTTGTAGTCTATCATATCGAACTTCTTCAATATACCCACTCTGAGAATCCTCTGGCTACAAATCTTTCTTTGTATTTCTCGACTCTTCCATCAGTTACATGCTTGATCTTATAGATCCACTTTGAAGTCACTACAGACTTCCCTTCTACTCTTGAAACAATATCCCACACACCATTCTTCATGATGGACTAATACTCTTCTTCCATGGCATCTTGCCATACCTGTTGCCCTTCTTCTTCTCCATGAAAAGAAGGCTCAATATCAATGATGTGGCTCATGGTTGAAAAATAGCTCAAAAACATCTTTGGTTTCCTTCTCTCTCAGAATGTGCCTTGAGGATTTGCATGTCCCCCTACCTCCTGTAGAGTTTTTTGAGCCTAGGAAGGCCTTTTATGGCCTACTGCAATGTCTCTAGGAACATCGAATGGAGCAACTTGGATCAACTGGAAAAATTGGATCAATGGTTGTCGCCCTATGAACTACTGAAGGGGAGAAGGTATTGTCTCTTCCTTCTTCTCAAATATTTTGACTCTCTCTGATTATAGTGACTCCCTCTCAAGTTCGAAGGATAGACATCTTCCTTTTCTTGTTTGTTAATCTAGAGGCATATCATGTCTTGTAAAGTCCTCTACTAATTCTACATTACTTTTGTTGGTCTCTTGTACTAGGGAAAATAATCAATCAAGAAAATTTGGACTCTTGGAGAAGGGATGATGGTCCAAGATGAGGGGGATCCCACATCAGGGATAATACCCTTCATTATTAGAAAGAAACTACAAGTTAATCAAATAGGAAAAGTAGTACAAAACTTACCCTAGTCTATTATTATGCTCAAAATTGTATTTGTTTTTATAGGAAGTAATCCTCATCTCTCACGTTTTCAACTCTATGAGGTGGGTCTAGATCCATGTTGGAAGTGGAAGAATATTATCTTTATTTCTTCCGGGTAGGACCATTTTTCGCAATGTGTCCATACTTGTCACATCTAAAGCACTGGAACTTTGACATGTGTTTTTTCTGATAACATGAATTCTTCTCGTCTTTGAATGTTTGCCTAAAGTTTCTTTTATTTATTCCTCCTTTCTTTGTATGAAGTGCAAGAACATGATTTTCATCATGAGGGGAGTCTTCCACTCCTCTAGCTATAAGTCTAATTTCTTCCTGGGTACAGTCTGTCCATAGATGATCAAAAGTAGGTAGTTGTTCTCTACCAATAATACTTTGAATAAATGGTTACCAATGTTTTGGAGGATTATTGAGAATGGTAAAAACAAGTTTTCTATATGATATGATTTTTCCAATGGCACCTAGCTTATCTCTGATCTCTGACATCTTCATGGAGAACGTAGCCATGGTGTCACCTTTTGTCATCTTTATAATTTGAAGTTGGCCCTTCAATGTAAGAGCTTTGAGGGTGTTGTTACTCTAAAACATATTCTTCAATGCTTAATACATTTCATAAGTTGTCTTCATGTTGGTAATATGAGGTAGGAGATGATCTCTTACTGAGTAGATGGTCATCTTCCTTGCCTTGATGTCATCTTCCTTCCTTTCTTCCTTCTCTTCATCAATAGTTGTCTCTGGTAAACCCTTTTGTATTACCCAGAATAAGTATTCCTCTTCAAGAGTGACCTGAAGTCTTGACTTCCAGGAATTGAATTTTCTTTATCCATCAATCATATATTCCACTACGGTTATGTTCATCATATTTTCAAATTCTTCACAAACACTTACCAGTTGGGCTAGAAAACCTAATGACTAGGATAAGCTAGAAAAATTAGGCTTTGATGGGATTATGACTGCCAAAAATAATCCTTGAAAATCAAAATAACACTGCTGAGCTTAAAATCTCCTTCAATGAGATGAAAAACCCCTAGATCTAAATTTTCTACAGAAAATTGTGAAGCCCTAGGGCCAAAAATCCAAAATTCTTGGAATTGCAATATGAGAGTTGTTGGAGGTTCCCTAAGGGAGGCCATACACCCATATGCATTTTTTCCCCCAATTGTTCAGTTTTAAGTTCTCAAACACCCAAGAAGGAGAGGGTCGTACAAATTTCTGGAAACCCTAGGAGGTTGTACAGTTCTGTAGAAGAGAGAGGACGTCTACATTAATGCTTGTGAAATGGATTCTTGAATACATATGCTCTGATACCATGTTGAATTTACACTATGCTTGGCTTAAGAATGAGTTTTATTTCATTTTATTCATGTACTTGAACCATAAACAAATGCAGCTACACCATTCCCAATTGTTGCAATAACTAAGATCACAAGACGAAATACCATGAACAAGAACACAAGAAATATCCTGGGAAAACCCTTCTCAAAAAGGGATAAAAACCCATCAATCATTTCCTATATTCTCAAGAGAACATCCTCCAACCATGAAACCCTAATTCACACAAGAGGGTGCTCTACTACCTTGAACTTGTGCCCAAGGGAGGCACACACTTCATATCTAGAACATGTACTTGCTGAAATTTCCAAATGGCAAGTAACTTGTGTGTTTCCTTAATGGGAAAATCACCTTTATTTATACTAGACTAGACAGACCAAAAGTGGTGTCTACTGGCGCAACAGGGCCAACGTCAATAACTCAGAAAATGATTAATTATTACAATAAACATTAATTATCTTTCACATATGGTGGAGCCGACCTGTACCCTTTACATCACAATTATGATTCTAGGTAAATATTACTCTCAGGAAATATAGCAAGAGATCTCGCACATACACTAGTGCTCATCCACTAGGGACACATCCACCTATGCTCAGCCATAGGGATGTCCTAATCAACATATCTCTATCTCACTGAGTCCACATGAGAATCATCTAGAGTACCATCTCATGCTTGAATCAACTGAATCCGCAAGGCAGGAGACCAGACGTCATAACAACACAATCCATATTTTGACGCACACCCATCACATGGGAACCTTCACCCCACATAGGGGTACAAATCATTTCATCTTAATCGAGAGAGGAATGACACACCTGTCTCATGGGAATCCTCACCTGACACACGGGTACACATCATCTCATATTAGTCCAGAGAGGAATGACACACCCATGTCATGGGACACCCAACACATGGGATCTCTCACAGGTTGAATCAGCTTAGCCTCTGAGGAGAACATGTCATGGAGGATGTACATGTCCTGGAGGATGTCTCACAAAGTTGTAATCATCAACACTGGAGAGATGACCCCCTAGAGTAAAAATGAAACTATGGGTTTGACACTCATAAATATCATGGCGCTTCCACATTTATGGCTAGCTAAAAATAATATCACAGACATCTAGCAGGGAAACATCACATAATACATCATCCTTGAATGGTTGGATATTGTATGACAATCAACACTACTAGATGACACAGAGATCACATCCATGGAAAAGACACCCAATGTTGTATGGTTGTGGGTGTGATGTTGTCAACAATCCCAACTGTTTGATGAAATTTGATAAGATGAGGTTATTTTGTCTTCCGCTATCAACAAAAAAATGCAGCGATGTCCCCTTCACCCACATCTATGAATGAAAAAGGTGTTCCCCCTTTTTAGTATCTGTTGGCTCTTATTGTTGCATTGTTGCAGTCACGATAGTAGAAGTGGGGTCTACGTCGATTCTCTATCTTGTCCCATTATTTTTTGAATAAGATTCTAAATTACGGTTCATCTCCTTTTCTTTGATCTTGGCCACCAATTATTTTTTTGAGCAACATTCATCAGTGTTGTGCCAAGTGATTTTGTGGAAATTGCACCACTTTCTAGTGTCCTTCATATTTTTGTTACCCTTCTTTTCCTGTTTCTTGGAATGGTTTTCTAAAGGTTGGTATTTAAGGTCATCTTTACCATACATGGTTGTTGCAGATTTATAAACTTGAGCTCCATCATGTTCTAGTACTTAAATTTATGATCAATTTTATCAACATATCGATAAGAAACACCCAATGATGAGATGTGAGAAATTAAGTCCATAAAAACAATTGTCGATGTATAGTCGTGATCGAAAAACCCAAAAGGAAATATTCCCCACATAACAACAATAATCACTATATTTGATCGTCGGTGTACCCTCGACATCAGAAAAATGGGAGAAAGGGCATGCCAATCAACGTTTTTGACTTACAAAAAGGTTTTCTAAAGGTTGTCGATGTACCATTGGCATCAACAAAGTCCAAAAATTAAACTGATAACATAGGGAAAAACAACCATCAATCGTCAATATACCATTGGCATCAGCGAATGGGAAAAGGGGTGTGGTAACATTTGTCAAAAATAAAAAAACATTGATGTCGAAAAGGAATGCTTCTCACACCCAGTAGGTCAAATCAACTATCACGTATTTGTTTCCACGTAGACAAGTCTATATTTCTCGGTTATTACCCACGTCACCTTTTGATGTTCCCTGTGTCACATCAATACTTCCACTCCAGCACCTCTACGTTATCACTGTATGACAGTTTGTTTCAACATCGAAACTTTTGCTGAGAGGCACCAACAAAGCAATGTCTAAGACAAATTGTCGATGTCGATGAATTAATTGACTACTAGTGGATGGCTAAAGCACCGAACTATAGGATTTATATCAAACCATTTCCACCGACAATCCTGACCGATCTTCATTTTCCATTTAACAATCCTTCTTATCCTTGATACCGATCATATTGGTTCCATGGGCGTGCAAAAGTTCTCGGGTGATTTCATGGGACATCGATAGCTACATAAAGGATGGAATTTTCTATTTGTTAGACAAATAATAACTTCATGAAACCGATACCATGACGTTACGCACTGACCAACTTTTGAAATTTGAATTCATTGATGAAATTTAAAATAACACGCTCTTGCGCAACCAACCTATGTTACATTTAATCCTAAGCATGGTGTGGATTATGTTATATATTGTATAGATCATATATGTACTCCTAAATTTAAGACTCGATGCGACAATGTAGGTATGTTTTAAATTTATGATATTTATTCCCAAGCATGGTGTTTGATTCACAAATCAATGATCTCTCGAGTAGACGAAGGAGAAAGAGAGATAATCAAAGAGGTAACAAGTCATTGTGCCACTTCAATTGCCAGTAATCTTAGGTCATTTCCTACGATGAAGAGGTAAGCATGGTATTTATTGTTTACATTTGAGATTTGTTGGCTTGTATCTTATTATTCCATTTTTGTGCAGGGAGTTTCCTCTAAGAAATCCAACGACTAGATGCTCACTGAGAATGCCCAAGATGAAATAATTGGAGATCAACAAAAGGATGACACCAGTTTCATCAAGAGAACTTGATTTCATTTAAAAAATAGAGTTGTTGATCTGAAGTTCTACTAAGAAACAGTTCACCCAGCCTCCAGCGTTTGGGGACACAAAGGAGAGCATTGGATCTAAAGTAATGCTCCCACATTGGGGTGATCATTTTAACAAAATCAATCAGGAAGATTAGATGTATTTTACACCTCACAGTGACCCAGATGTCAAGATATTGGATGACTAGGTTTTCCCAAACATTAGGTGATCATACATATGATGGCCTGTCGGACCCCAATTTTTCCCTTCATTGAAACCCTAGGATGGATGATTTACCACACAAACATGATGAAATGCACATTCAATAATGAGAAGGGAGAATTTTTTGGTGTACTTCTTCCACTACAGGTACAAAAATGCTACAAACTTAGAGACCCAAAGGAGAGACTAAATACAAAATTTGTGGTAAGGTTTTATGAGTTCCATGACACTAACCAGTTACTCGCTAGAGTCGAGTAATGTAGGATGAATAACCTCTCTTTCCGAGCATTTGTTTTATTTCAGATTGTACAGTATGGGTATACTATAATATGTAGCAGTATATTTTTTTTTCAGTAGTTTGTTTTCATAATTTGAATAAATTGCAGAGGTTTGGAAGGTGGAGAATGACTCCATAGCCTAATGAGTAAGGTAGAAGTCTACAATTTCTTGGAAGCTCACAGGGAGCATGCCATACCCTATGGAGCCCATGTTAGTATTAATATTTTTAGTTTCAAATTGTGGCTTCCAAAGGCCCTACAGGAAGTTCCATACCCCGGTAACAAAATTAACTAAAGTAGCACCGTAACTGTTCTATTTTTCTCCATATGCTTGCCTATTTTATTGTGCTAATCCTATCACTTCTTTGAAACATCCATTTCCAATGCCATCAAATAACTTCAAACGACAAGTAATTGACAACAAGATTTCCAAGAGTTCATCCAAAAACTATGATTAGATGCTTGACAAAGGAACTTCTTTAGTATTTCTCAGGGTTTTGTATTTTGGTGTCAGACAGGTGAGGAAAAGATAGAGGTTCTGCAATAAAATAGAGTAAAATGAATAAGAAAGGACAAACTCGACGATCAGATTTGAAGGGGATAAGATCAAGAGAATAAAAAAAATTTCTCAAACCAAGAAGACAAGAAGGAACACTTTGGATTTTCTGGCGGAAGCAACCACATCAGTTCTTTAAGAAGCGTTTTCATTTTGAGAATTTCATCTTCAATGAAAATCCTAATTTTTCACTGAAAGATGACTGATAATGGAAGAAACTTTTTTTTTCCTTGTATTTAAGTTATCATTCCTCATTTTTTTATGATTAGTTGTAACTTTCGAAAGGAAAGACATTAAAAATGTTCAAAACTGGTTTTTTGTATGTCACTACAGGAAGTTCCTGCAGCTCTCCACATAGAAAACAAGGGATTTTCTGGAAATGATTGTTTTTGCCGTCAATTTCAAACTAAGACTCTGACCATATGGAGAGGCATTTTTAAAAAATGAAAGAGGTATTTATGAATGAAAAACATATATCAAAATACCTCCCTCATTTTTTACATATATGTAATGTCTTGGTAGATACAAACAAATCTTTACAACTCATTTTTTAGATTTGAAAATACAGGAAATTTCATTTTTTAGCCATCTTCTTTGGGCACATATTATGAGGCTATGGAGAGGAATTATTGAAAACTGAAAGAGGATTTTCTCAAAAACAGGTTCTTATACAAAACACTCTTTCAGTTATTATACATGTGTCATGGTTTGAGAGATACAAAGAGATCCTTTCAACTCATTTTTCAGATTTTAAAATTATGGAATTTCCTATTTTTAGTCATTATTTTTGGGAATATATTACATAAATAGGGAGAGGTATTTTGGGAAAATTAAATATTTTTTTTTCAAAAATAATCTCATATAAAAAAATCTCTCTCGGGTTTCACACAATTATTACTATTTGGAAAATATGCAATGATCTTTGAGACCTATGTTTCTAGATTTTGCCAATATTTTGTTGTTGTAGAATTCAAGATGTTTTTTTGAAATTAATGAAGAAAGCTATGCCAATTGATGAGATCAGATAAAAATATGATTTTCATTTTTCCTTCATATCATGTGATCAAACCATATCTTTTCATAATTCTAGTGGGTCAAAAACCAACTCCTAGAAAGTAGGAACCAACCTGATTTTCCAAATTGCTTATCCCAAAATTGTTGTAATTTGTTTCTATATTTAAATAAGGGTCTATTTTGACCCCCTTAACTTTTGGACCCAAAATGTACTATGTAATTTCTATATATACTATTGTGAAAAACACAAGTAAAGGGGAGGATTTAGTCCAAGGGACCGAGGGAGAGCCAAAGATCCTTGTATTGAAAAAAATGGTTTTATTATATGACTCTTGTGGTACACCCTACCTATGTAAATATTTCAGTTGTTAATGAAGTCAATATTTGGTGTGTATATATTGTATTTGTTTATCATTTATATTTACTCATCTTGAACATATAATTATTGTTATATTCTCATATGAATGTGTGCATGTTTTGAAAAGGTTTCTCTATTTTGCATAGTGCAATCTTTGTCAAATGTTTGTTTCAGTCTTTTAAATCTTATTCAAAAAGGATTTCTAAGTGTAGGTTTATTTTTATATTGGTCAAGTATATTAAAGAACATATGTTCTTTGATGATTGTCAATTTTGTTTCATAAATCCTCCTTAATCATACCTTATACTCTTTTTACTCCAACTTAGGGTTTATTTACCTGATCTGTTGCACAAAGGGAAGACGTTTTAATAGATCATTCATCTAGCTATATTGAGATTAATATTTTTATCCTCCCTTCTCTCTAAAACTATTTTCTTTAAAATTTTTGAAACAAGGTGTTCTAGGATTGACTATTTAGCAGTCAAGAGTCAACTTCTAGTGCTAACATCTTTTGGTGCCATTGTCGGGAAACATAAAGAATGAAGTAATCTTCCCTTGGAGAATGACATTGATGAGATTCTCTTCTTGATGGTGAATAAGAAATGAACATATATCATACTGCATATCATTCACCTAGAGACTCTACAATTTAAGACTTCACTGGAGGAATAATCCTATTGAACAAAAAATGAAAGCATGGAAGAGAAAAATGAGGTATCAACTCATTAGCTTTTGCCATGAAATTGTCTTCCTCTTTATGATCTCATTCATGTCTTTTCCTTTTCATGTAAAGAGGATCATCCTATGATTTTTTTATTCAAATGATTTTAAGCCTACAAATGCATATTCTCCCTTCAGTAATGAAGATTTATCCTCTTCATTCACTATTGACCTTGATTTAATCCCATCATGTGAACTATTGATAAAACTGAGGTGCATGTTTTAATTTCTCCTAAAGTTGACTCATATTGTAAACTTGTGGATTACAAAGTTGGTACACCTTCTGAAGTTGATGTTGAAACTTGCAATCAACCATTTCACCTTTGTGTTCCACCTTCTGAAGTTCAATTAAGAATCAAAGAATTTTTTAAACCTCTCAAGCTGCCTCCTATCTTAAATGCTTACCCTCCTATTTTCTTGGATTACCTTCCCTTATTTAAAGGAGACCATCATATTACATCTAAAAATCAGATGGAATATTTTGAGGATTTCTTTGATAATTTTGAAATCATGCACGAGGATATTAATTTGAGGTTATTTTCAAAATCCTTGGACATGTATGTTTCTTTATGGTATAGAAATATGAAGGCTTGTTCTATTTGTTCATGGAGTGATTTTCATTGTGTATTCCTAAGATATTGGGGAGAAAAAAAATTTGTTGATCAGTATTTTATCGAACTTAATAATATGAGAAGAGGGAAGGATAAATCCCTTTCTCCATTTAGAAGGAGGTTCCATAATTTTTCTTTCAATATGACTTTAGATATACGACTTTCTGAAACTACTTCCATGGTATATTATACGCTATTTCAACATCCTAAGTTGTTCCTTTATCTCAGAGAGACAAAATACTCATCCCTTGAACAAATGTTTACTAATGTTGAGGAGATCAACGAGAATGTTTGAGCCTATGGGAGGCTTCCAAAGTAGTTTTGCGATGAAAGTTTTGAACAAAGTAAACCTTATGAGAAACACGAATCAGATTTGGATGTAAATCAACTGGAAGAAGGATATGGACAAAAGGATGTTTATGAACATAAGTCATATTTGGAAAAAAAAATTGCATCATTTTCATATTTCAATTGTTTCTTAGGTCTTGAAATTGATAAATATGATATGTCTACTAATGAGAATGTATATTTATATTCTCATAACTTATACCAACAAGGTGAATTTACAAATATAGATAACTATTTTTCTAGATATGAGATAAGAGTTGATTGTGTTTATGAGGATGATCATGAGGCTCATTTTTCAAAGGATAATTTTCTTTGTGGAAAGTTTTCAGCTGATAATAGTAGGAACCCTTTTAATCCTACTATTTAAGTGTCACATGATTATTTTGTTAAGGAAACAATAGTTTCTCTAAAGTGCCTGATTGTTCATACATGAAATCAATAGTCTTTGTTTGTTTATGATGATATCCATGTTTATATGTTTTCAAGTTTTGATCAGGGATTTGTACTGCATGATCAAAGAAATTTTGTTTCTCCTGATCATTATGGGAAAGGGTTGTTGTTGTTGAAGGAACAAGGAGGTCACCTTTTTCTCATCAAAATAGAATTCATGCAGAGGCAATCATCTCAACTAGATCAACAATTTTGTGATATTTGTTTGGAAGACCCAGTAGCACTAATGTTGGAGTCTTATTTTTTTAATTCTTTGAAGATTTTAGATTTCATCATATCTCTGGCATTTGAAGGTGAGTATAGTTTTCCAAATAATTTATGGTTGTTGTTATATCTTTGTTGTTATCCATTAATTAGTTGTAGACATGTGATTCTATCAGTTATGAAGCTACTTTCATGGATGCTATGGAAATTTTCTTTTACTTCAGAAAATTGGAGAGTTGGTTAGAGTAGATTAATGTAGGATGAATAAGCTCTCTTTTAGAGAATTTGGTTTGCTTTAGTTTGTATATTATGCAACAATATATTTTTTTTTCAATAGTGTGTTTTCAAAATTTGAATAAATTACAAAGGTTTGGAAGGTGGCGAATGACTCCATAGCCCAATGAGTAAGGCACAAGTATACAAGTTCTTGGCATCTCACAGGGAGCATGCCATCCCCAGTGGATCCCATGTATCAATATTTGTAGTGTCAAATTGTGGCCTCAAAAGGTTCTACATGAAGTTTCATACCCCATTAAAAAAATTCACTAAAGTAGCACCGCAACTTTTCTATTTTTCTCCATATGCTTGCCTATTTTATTGTGCTACTCCTGTCACTTCTTTGAAACATCCATTTCCAATTCCATCAAATAAATTCAAACACCAAGTAATTGAAAACAAGATTTCCAAGATTTCAGCCCAAAACTATGATCAAATGCTTGACAAAGGTGCTTCTTTAGTATTTCTCAGGGTTTTGTATTTTGGTGTCGGATGGGTCAGGAAAAGAAAGAGCTTCTATAAGAAAACAGAGTACAAAGAATAAAAAAGGCTAAACCCTACGATCAGATTTGAAGGGGATAAGATCAAGAGAATACAAACTTGTTCTCAAACCAAGAAGACAAGAAAGAACAATTTGGATTTCCTGGTAGAAGAAGCTACATTAGTTTTTGAAGAAGAGTTTGTAGTTTGAGAATTTCACCTCAATGAAAATCTTAAATTTTGATTGAAAGATAACTGATAATGGAAGAAACTTTTTGTTTCCTTGTATTTAAGTTATCATTCCTCCTTTTTTTATTATTTTTTTTAACCTGGGAAAGGAAATACGTTAAAAATGTTCAAAAATAGTTTTATGTATGTTGCTACAAGAAGTTCCCACAACTCTCCACACAAAAAATAAGGGATTTTCTTGAAATGACTATTTTTGAAGTCAATTTGAAACTCAGACTTTGAACATAGGGAGAGGCATTATGAAAAACTGAAAGAGGTTTTTCTCACGCACAAACACATATCAAAATACCTCCCTCATTTTTGACATAGGTGTCATGGTTTGGGAGATACAAGCAGATCTTTACAACTCATTTTTCAGATTTGAAAATACAAGAATTTTCCTATTTTAGTCATCTTATTTTGGCACATATTACGAGTATATGGAGAGGAATTATTAAAAATAAAATAATATTTTCTCAATAACAGGTTCATATACAAAAACCTCTTTTAGTTATTACATAGGTGTCATGGTTTGAGAGATACAAAGATATTGTTTCAGCTCATTTTCATATTTTAAAATTATGGAATTTCCTAGTTTTAGTCATTATCTTTGGGCACAGATTCCACAAATTGGGAGAGGTATTTTGGGAATATGAAATATTTTTTTGTCAATAATAATTTTATGTACAAAAACCTCTCTCAGTTTTCAAAAAAATATCACTATTTAGAAAATATGCAAAGTCCTTTGAGACCTATGTTTCCAGATTTTGCCAATATTTTGTTGTTACAGAATTCTAGGTTCTCTTTTGAAATTTGTGAAGATAACTATCCCAATTGATGAGATCATATCAAAATATGATTTTGAGTTTTGGGATAAGATTTTTCTCCCTCATATCATGCAATCAAATCATATATTTTCATATTTCTAGTGGGTCAAAAACCAACTCCTAGAAAGTAGGAACCTACATGATTTTGCAGATTTCTTATCCCAAAAGTGTTGTAATTTGTTTATATATTTAGCTAAGGGTGGATTTGGACCCCTTTAACTTTGGATATCAAATGTACTATATA
>JZKD02S0814378.1:586712-607112 GCA_000966675.3 Picea glauca | reverse complement strand
AGTCCCTTGGCATAAATGCATAGAAATGAGGTTTAAAAACCCATCAAACACGTTCTATTCAAAGCCTACATTCATTAGCAGTGAGCGCAACACACAGAAAAGGTCCATTTCGGATCTAAAATCAAGTGAGCGGGCATTTTTTTTTCAACGGAGAGGATCCACAGATGGAGTAGATCGACGGTCATTGGGTAAGCTTGAATCATAGAATTGTATGAGGTTTAGTGCATGGGCTCATCTCTTATGGCCAAAGTCGCAAAGTGATTAGCCATTTCACGATTTCGGCTACCAGGACTTCAAAAGACATGAGGTCTCTCCTCCAATGCATCAGGAAACCCTGAAACCCAAAATGTGAAAAGTGCCCAGAAGCCATTCCGAATTTTGGCTACTACGAGTTCAAGAGACAAGGGAGTCGCTCTTCCATTGCATCGAAAATCACCGAAACCTGAAATGCGAAAAATGCCCAGAAGCCATTTAGGAATTTTGACTACTAAGAGTTCAAGAGACAAGGGAGACACTCTTCCACTGCATCGGGAATCACCGAAAACCGAAATGAGAAAAGTGCCCAGAAGCCATTTCGGCATTTCGGCTACCGGGAGTTCAAGAGATAAGGGAGTCGCTCTTGCACTACATCGGGAATCGCCGAAACCCAAAATGCGAAAAGCACCCAGAATCCATTTCAACATTTCAACTACCGGAACCTCAAAGGACATGGGGGCTCTCTCTTCCACTGCATTTCGAAACCCCGAAATGCGAAATGTGAAAAGCGCCAAGGAGCCATTTCGACATTTTGGCTACTGGGACTTCAAAGGACGAAGGGTGGCTCTCTTCCACTTCATTTCGAAACCTCGAAATGTGAAATGCGAAAAGCGCCTGAGAGCCATTTCGACAGTTTGGCTACCAGAACCTCAAAGGACATGGGGCCTCTCTCTTTCACTGCATTTCAAAACCCCAAAACACGAAATGCAAAAAGTGCCCAGTAGCCATTTCGACATTTTGGCTACTGGGACTTCAAAGAACAAAGGGTTTCTTTTTTTGTTTTCTGTCTTGGCCACCCCCATTGAAGAAGCAATTAATGAATATTGAGCAGGTGGTTGAGACCTCAGCTCAACTCATAAATGGAGGGAGTGGAAAATGCCTAGAGAAATCAACACATGGTACACTTTTATGTAGGTCCCCCTGCAAGAGCCATGCTGAGTTAAGATGGCATCTGACGAAGGAGTTCTTTCCAGGTTTGACTAAGGAGCCTACACACGCTAATTTGGACTTTAATGTCTCAGCTACCTTCCTGCTGCGAAGGTGGAAAATTTCCCTGAGTATATATACTGAGTTTTTGTATTTTTGTAAGGATATATGGTAGAGCAGAGCTCCCGACTATAATGTTTTAATGAAGCATTGGTTTTATTGGTTATGTATCTGTATATGATATTTCCTTGTTTACTGTAAGGAAGCTCTCTTTTTCATCTTGTTTCGATCTCATACTGAAAGAGTTCATGACTGAATGATTCACATGAATCGTCATGACTGTGTTATGATAAAGGAGTTATTATAACACTGTTATGTTCTTTTAGTGTTTTTTCTTTTGAATATAAGAGGTTCTTATGTTCAAAGTTTTCTTCTACATGCTATTGGAATCCCAATGCCTATAGAATCCCTTCACATTTCCTCATAGAATTCTTCCTCCTACTCACCCTTATTACAACTTACTACCTGAAATTGAATCAAGACCTCATTTGCTTGTTCATGCCTAGCCTAGTTTCTGAGTTAGAACGATATTGTTCTGAGTTTACTTCCATCCATCACCCTTTATCAACAAATTGTGACATTTAAACTGATGGGCCTCAGGCTTACTCCTGCCACAATCCAGGAGTGACTTTTGATGCCAACATTTTTGGCGCCGTTGCCGAGGATGAAGTTAAAAATTTTCCTTGGGATTGAACGACATTAAGCCTCTGATTCTGAAGGTACATCAGGCATCAGAGCCCTATGAGATTACTACTATGCAACTGGCGACTCCATTGTGACGACTCCACTATGGCGAACCTGCTATTTTAGTTGTGGCTTCCAGAGGTAGACACACGCGGTCCCATCCACAACTACCTCTAGCTGCACTTGAAGGTCATCCAAAGGTGATTATCAGAAAAGGAAAGGCATCTGAAGGAGAAACTTCCACCGCTGAACCAGGTAATTTTCCATCTCCTTCTGTAGCAACCCCATTTTTTTCTTCTCAGCTTCCTAGTAGACCTTTTTCTAAAGTTTCCCGTTTCCTGAATTTTGGAAGTGGTCCTGCTGAGTTTTCCCCTCCTGGTGGTGAGCGCAACACACAAAAAAGGCCCATTTCGGGTCTAAAATCATGTGAGCGGGCATTTTTTTTTCAATGGAAAGGATCCATAGATGGAGCACATCAACGGTCATTGGGTAAGCTTGAGTCATGGAATTGCACGAGGTTTAGCGCATGGGCTCATCTCTTATGGAAAAAGTCACGAAGTGATTAGCCGTTTTGTGATTTTGGATACCGGGACTTCAAAAGACACGGGGTCTCTCTTCCACTGCATCGAGAAACCCCGAAACCCGAAATGTGAAAAGCGCCCAGAATACATTTCAACATTTTGGCTACCTGTAGTTCAAGAGACAAGGGAGTCTCTCTTCCACTGCATTGGGAATCGCCGAAACCCAAAATTCAAAAAACGCCCAGAAGCCATTTCGGCATTTCGGCTACTGGGAGTTCAAATGAAAAGGGAGCCGCTCTTCCACTGCATCAATTCCATTTCTTCATGAAATGCCCATTTACTGGGCCGCTAAAGACTTCTTCACCTTCCAAATCCTGAAACCTGTATGTGCTATTTAAGAATACTTCAGAGATTTTGAAGGGACCGATCCAGAGGGCATAAAACTTGTTGTGTTTTCCCTTATCCTTCCTGGGTGTATCCCACTTAAGCACCATATCTCCCAGCTCGAATTCCTCCTTCCTGACCTTCCTGTCAAAATCCTGCTTGATATTTTGCTGATGACTATGAGTTATTTCCATCACCTGCTCCTTGATTTGTTGCAGTTCCACCACTTGATGAATTCTTCTGACCATATGGTATGGCTCTCCTTCATGATATTGAAAGAATTTCACTACAGGTAAAGCGAGCTGAGTGGGAAAAACAACCTTTGTCCCATAAACAAGTTGAAAAGGTGAGATTCCTAGGGAATTCTTTGTTGTCACTCGATCGGCCCATAGAGAGAACTTGAGCTTTGAATCTCAGGCCCTCTTATTGTCCTCCAATAACCTTTTAATGAGTTTGATTAGACTTTTATTGGAATATTCTGCCAGTCCATTTCCTTGAGGATAATAGGGAGTGGAGTGAATTAGTGAAATCTCGAACTGCTCATAGAACTTAACCAGAGGCACATACTTGAAAGAAGTAGCATTATCAATGACAATTCTATTGGGACAACCAAATCTTGCTATGATATCCTCCAAGAAGCTGATAATTACCTTGTGTGAAGCACTCCTGGTGGGGGTAGTTTCTATCCACTTGGTGAAAAAGTCTGTTGTAGCCAGGATCCATCTGTGTTGGCCACTTGAAGGAGGATGAATTTCCCCAATGAAGTCCAAACCCCACTATTGAAAAGGTGTTGAAGCTATTACAAGATTTAGTGGCAGAGATTTGAGCTTTTGCTTTCCTGAGAACCTTTGGCATTTGATGCAAGCTCTAACTTCTATGCAAACATCAGTGAATAAGGTGGGCTAATAGTACCTAGCCCTGAGAATTTTGTGAGTTATGGTCTTCCAGAAATGATGCCCACCACAAAGACCTCTATGGAAGTCAAACATAACTTTCTGGGCTTCCTGTGGATTCAGACACCTCAAAAACACCCCTAGAGGATCTTTCTAGTGCGAGATTCGGCCAATAAGGCAATATCTGACCACCTTGAGCTTTGAATCTCTTGCCTTTTTTTTTCCCATTCCATTAGGAGGCTTTAACTCTTGCAGAAAGTACAAAATGTCTATGTACCAGGGGAATTATGCTAGTGATAAGCCACCCTGAGTGCTTTTGCTGGACGACTCAGCTTGTTGATTTCCTGAGCAAGCATTGATGAAGCTAACCCCCAAGGACTTGCAATTGTATTCAACCAATAGCTTGGCTAAACCTTTAACTTTTACCAACTTAGTGGGCTTTATCTCCAGGTCAAACTCTAGGATCTTGGAAATCCATTTACCTCTTCTCCCATCTAGGTCAGGTTGTATAAGGATGTCCTTCATAGAGGCTGAAGGAACGTATGCAGTCACTCTTGAGTGCAATACATAGAATTTGAAAGCTTTGAGATCTTTCTCCAAGGCATAGGCCCACTTCTCCATGATCTCAAACCTAATTTTTGCATCTCTTAATGCCTTACTGAAGAAGGAAATAGGTTGCTCTTGCCCTTCCTCATTTTTATGTAATAAGATCGCTGCTACTATATCAAAAGAAGCAAAAGAAAAAATTAGGAAATCCTTGGAATAATCAGGACTGATCAACACAGGTGCCTCAGTCAATGCCCTTTTTATTTGGATGAAAGACTCCCTGGGTTCAATAGTCCATTTTACTTATTTTCCCTTTCTGAGCATGGCTGTGATGTGGTTCACCAACTTAGAAAAATTTGAGACGAACCTCCTCAGAAAGTTAATATTCCCTAAAAAGTCTTGAACTTCCTTTCTAGACCTGGGATGTGACAGGGTCTGAATTGCCTCTAACCTGCTGGGATCAATTCTCAATCCCTTTGCTGATACTATATGGCCTAACAGTTTCCCCTCCTTCATAGCAAACAAAGATTTCTTCGGATTTAAAGAAAGGCCAAACCTCCGGCATTTGAAGAAAACTTTCCTCAAGTGACAACGATGCTCCTTATTAGACCTGAAGAAGACTGTGATGTCATCCAGATAGATCACCACAAACTGATCTTTCTCCCTGATGAAGGCTATGTCCATGGCTCGCTAAAATGTTGCTCCTGCATTCATTAATCCAAAAGGCATTTTGGCATACATGAATGTGCCCCAAGGAATGGTGAAGGCTGTTTTTTCTCTGTCCTCAGGAATGACCGATATCTTATTATAGCCAGAAAAATCATCAATCATGGATATCCTAGATGCACTAGTTACCCTCTGCAATATGTGTTCCATGTTGGGAAAGGGATAGTTATCTTTCTTTGAGCTTCTGTTTAGGTTCCTGAAATCAACACAAAGCCTGATTTCTTCACTTTTCTTACTCATCGGGACCAAATTGGCCACCCACTAAGAATATTTCAAGGGGACAATGATTTGGGCATATAACAACTTCTTCACTTCTCTCTCCATGATAGGCAACAACATGGGATTTATTTGTCTTAGCTTCTGCCTAAATGGTTTAACCTCTTCCTGCAGTGGGATATTTATAGGCCTTTATGTGTCATATGTCTTGAGTTCTTCATAGGTCCATGCAAACACATCAGCGAATTCCCTTAATAACTCGGTATATTCATCCCTCTGCTCTTTGGTCAAACCGCTTAACAAATTGACAAACTTAGGCTCCTCCTGTGTGCCAATATTGCACTTCGTTGTATCAACATATCCACTTGAATCTCTACCCTTTACTGCCACATCATTCCCATCAAACAGTCTTTCTAAAGGTACCAGTCCCTTTGGAATGTGATTGCTAGGCAGATGAATAATATGGTGATTAGCAATTTTATTTAAAAGTACCTTAGGGTGAGGGTGACTTTCGAGATCAGGATCCTGATCAATGTGCAATGCAGAAAATTCATTGACGGAATGAAGAAATTTTTTGATTTCAAGATCGTGTTCGAATACCTTCCAATGCTTAATATTGTCTGGAAAAGATGCCCTATATCTTGTCTCGACCCCATATTTGATCTTAGATGGTGGAGGGATCTTGAGCAGACTAGCTGAGATAGCTAAGGAATTGGCCAAAGTATTTTCCTCTCTTGGAATAAAAGAAATGTTGAAAGACGAGAAGAAATTATTAATCAGGTCCCACACCTCATTTTTGTAACCCCTCATATGAGGATGCTTAGCCTGATAAGAATTTCTAACTTGCTAAATTATCAGCTCAGCATATTCAAACACCACTACCTCTTAATTTCCATTTCTTTTGCAGCCCTCATACCCAGAACAAGAGCTTCATATTCTGCCACATTATTGGTAGCTTCAAACTCTAGCTTGTATGAAAGGGATATGGTTTCCTATGAAGGGGACACAAGAACCACTCTAGCACTAGTGCCTTCACTAGAAGAACCTCCATCGAAGAAATTTTTCCAAACAGAGGTGGTTGTAGGAGGTATCCTGTAATTAGATATGGGTTGCTTTCTGATTTGAAAAGGGGCTTCAGGAGTCTCGGTGATTTGCAATAAACTAGACACCAAATCAGTGTCAAGTGGAAAGATAGAATGATTGGTGGGGTCTGCTTCCTCACTAACAATGTAGGCCAGTTGAGCTTCTCTGTACAACCTCCTGTGCTCCCCTCCAAATACTGGCATATTTGAGATCCATCTGTAATGTTCCTCCAAGTTTTTTAATCCAAGATCTTGATAACAACATGTCAAACTTGGGGGGAACATCAGCTACTACAATTTCCATGACCACACTCTTCATTGGCAGCTGAAATAAAGAGACAACCAAGTCTTTGATGACTCCAAGGCATTGCACCCTCCTTAAATCAAAAGAGTACAAATCGTGATAAGCCTTTGTCACTTCCAGTCTCAATTCTTCCATGACTATTTTGGGCATAAGGTTCTGGGAAGCTTCGGAATCCATGAGGCAATTATGTAGCACCTTATCATGTATGTTCAGGGATGTGTAGAAGGGAGGGGATGAATCATCTCTATCTTCTACCATGGGACCTAGGACGACTACTGGCTTTTCATCTTGAAGATTTACTGAGTCTGTAGAAGGCTGGGGGGACTCAGATTGTAGAAGCTTGGAAAGGGACCTTTTGAAAGCTTCATTTTTAACTAGCTCTGAGAGGGGTACGAGAATTCTAATCTTTTGAATTTCATGCTCAAAACTAAAGGAGGGAAAAGGCTTAGGATCTTCCCTTACCTCGGAGACAGTTTCTTTGGCTATTGGCAAAGTATTTTGAGTTTTCTTTTCTTTAGTAGTGATTGTAGCAGGTTTAGCAGGTTTTTCCTCTATGAGAGGTTGATCATGGTTATCAAAATTTCCTTCTTTCTTCTTTGACTTGAGATGATATCTGTTAGGAGTTTTGTTGGCCTTTTCCCCTTTACCTAACTCATTGAATTGAATGTTCATAATGGATTGTTCATATATAGATTGAGTCAAATGGGGAAAAGGGAAAGTGTCTTGAATACAATGAATTTCATGGTCGAGCTCATCTATCTCCTCTCCTTCCTCATGATAAAATAGGTTATTTTGGAGAGGGGTTTGAATCCTCTACTTATATCTATCTTTTCTCCTTTGTTCCCTTCGCAAAGCCTGTGGCACATTGTTGCTAGGCTTCCTGAAGCCTCTGTTATCAGTATTTTGGGGATTTCTATACATGGGCTTCCCTTCTAACTCCCACCTTTCCATTCTAGCTGAAAGAGATTTTATCACTTTAGTTACCTCATCCATATGAAGGGGACGGGAAGAGGAATTGGATGGGGAGTCTTCAGGCCTCTTCCTGGATATGTCTCTATCATCCTTATTCCTGAGTCGGTCAATAACTAATATGTTATATTGTACTTCTAGAGCTGCATCCTGCATGTGAGCCAGAGTAGTGGCTCTCCTTTCCCTAAACAAAAGGCAGAAATCAGGATCAAAAGTGCTAGCATAAGTGATATTTGCAGAGGCTTCTGAGGGCTTTATTTTAGTGGGGATATTATTGTACATTTTATTGAATCTCTTGGAGAAATCAGAGACAGAATTTCCTTCCTTTATCTTCAAAGACTGGAACTCTTTCATGTAATACATGAAGTCTTTTTTGTCTCCCCACTGTCTCAAAAAGGCATTATCCAAAGCATCAATCCCATAAATAGATCTAGGAGGCAGGGCCCTAAACCACTTTCTAGCTTCGCCTTCAAGGCTATGGACAAAAATCCTCATCCATACATCCACATGCATGATAACATGATCATCTATAAAATTGTAAAAGGCTTTAAGGTGTTCTTCTGCAGCTATGTCCCCTTCGCCTATAAACTTGGGCAATTGCTTAAGTTAGCCATCTACTGGAAGGGAATTGAGAGGCTGAGGTAACACAAGGGGAGCATACCTAGCAGCTATTATAGCCTCCATTCTGGTCATTGGAAGATTTTATCCTGCCATAGGAATATTAGGTGGAGGAGAAATCGGAGGAGAAGGAGCTCGAATAGGGGATACTGGAAATGAGATTCCAGGTGGAAGGAGGAATGATAGGGGATTCTGAGAGAAGGATAAGGGGCTTGAATTAGTAGATGCTTCTTTTTGTTCAGTATCAATAGCAGTAATAAGAGGAGGGGTGGTAAAGCTAGGAGTGGGGAAATCTTCTATGGTTCTGAGTCTACGCCAAGGTACAAATTCAGGGGATAAGGGAGTGACAAGGATTTCTCCCTCCAATCCCAGACCAGGAGGGGAAAACTCATCAGAAACACTTCCAAAATTTGGGAAACGAGAAACTTCAGAAAAAAATTTGCTAGGAAGCTGAGAAGAAGAAAATGGGGTTGCTACAGAAGGAGATGGAAAATTACCTGGTTCAATGGTGGAAGTTTCTCCTTCATAGGCCTTTCCTTCGAGCTGGGATATTTGGTGCTTAAGTGGGATGCACCCAGGTAGGATAGGGGAAAACACAACAAGTTTGATGCCGTCTTGATTAGGCCCTTCAAAATCTCTGAAGTATTTTTAAATAACATGTATAAGTTGCAGGATTTGGAGGGTGAAGAAGTCTTTAGCGGCCCAGTAAATGGGCATTTCCTGAAGAAATGTTTTGTTTGAGCCTTAGATGACTCCTTTGTTTTTGTAAATATTGTCTTCATTATTTTTCTGTTTATTTTCAGCTTAATAAATGACTCCATAACCCAACAAAAGGCAACTGGAACTGCAAAAATAGTTCTTAGAGCATCGCACGAACGACTGTATCCTCCATGGAGCCTAATGTTAGTGCCAATTCTTGCAGGGGGGGTGTTTCTCTCTGATTTCAGGCCCTTGACATAAATGCATAGAAATGGGGTTTGAAAACCCAAATAACATGTTCAATTCAAAGGCTACAGTCATGAGTGACAAGCGCAGCACACAAAAAAGGTCCATTTAGGTCTAAAATCAAGTGAGCGAGCATTTTGTTTTCAACGGCGAGGATCCACACATGGAGCAGATCGACGGTCATCGGGTAAGCTTGAGTCATGGAATTGCACGAGGTTTAGCGCATGTTCTCATATCTTATGGCCAAAGTCGTGAAGTGATTACTCGTTTCGCAATTTCGGCTACCGAGACTTCAAAAGACACAGGGTCTCTCTTCCACTGCATCGAGAAACCCCGAAACTTGAAATGCAAAAAGAGACTAGAAGCCATTTCGACATTTCGGCTACCGAGAGTTCAAGAGATAAGGGAGCCACTCTTTTACTACATTAGGAATCACCAAAACCCGAAATTTGAAAAGCACCCAGAAGCCATTTTGGCATTTCGGCTACGAGGAGTTCACAAGACAAGGGAGTTGCTCTTCCACTGCATCAGGAATCGCCGAAACCTGAAATGCGAAAAGTGCCCAGAAGCCATTTCATCATTTCGGCTACTGGAACCTCAAAGGACACAGGGCCTCTCTCTTCCACTGCATTTCGAAACCCTTAAACGTGAAATGTGAAAAGCGCCTAGGAGCTATTTCGACATTTCAGCTACCGAGACTTCAAAGGACGAAGTGTTACTCTCTTCCACTGCATTTCGAAACCCTGAGACCCAAAATGAGAAAAGTTCCTAGGAGACATTTCGACATTTCGGCTACCGGAACCTCAAAGGACACGGGGCCTCTCTCTTCCAATGCATTTCAAAACCCCGAAAAATGAAATGCAAAAAGCACCCAGGAGCCATTTTGACATTTCGGATATCGGGACTTCAAAGAACAAAGGGTTTCTTTTTGTGTTTTCTGTCTTGTCCACCCTCCATGGAAGAAGAAATTAATGAATATTGAGTAGGTGGTTGAGACTGCAACTCAACTCATAAATGGAGGGCATGGAAAAGGCCCGGAGCAATCATCCCGTGGTACCCTTGTATCTCGATCCCCCTGCAAGAACCATGCTGAGTTAATATGGCGTATGATGAAGGAGTTTCATCCATGTTTGACTGAGGAGCCTTCACACGCTAATTTGGACTTTAATGTCTCATCTACCTTCCTATTGCGAAGGTGGAAAATTTCCCTGAGTATATATACTCAGTTTTTGTATTTCTGTAAGGATGGATGGTAGAGTAGAGCTCCCGACTATAATGTTTTGATGAAGAACTGGTTTTCTTGGCTATGTATCTGTATATGAAATTTCCTTGTTTAATGTAAGGCATCTTTCTTTTTCATATTTTTTCAATCTCATACTGAAAGAGTTCATGACTGAATGATTCACATCAATCGTCATGACTGTGTTATGATAAAGGATTTATTATAACATTGTTATGTTCTTTTAGTGTTTTTGCTTTTGAATATAAGAGGTTCTTTTGTTCAAAGTTTTCTTCTATATGCTCTTGGAAGCCCGATGCCTATAGTAGCCCTTCACATTTCCTCACATAAGTCTTCCTCCTACTCACCCTTATTACAACTTACTGCCTTAAATTGAATCAAGACCTCATCTGCTTGTGCATGCCTGGCCTAGTTTTTGAGTTAGAATGATATTGTTCCAAGTTTACTTCCATCCATCACCCTTTATCAACAAATCATGACATTTAAACATATGGGCCTCGGGCTTACTCCTCCCACATTCTAGGAGTGACTTCTGATGCCAACAGTGGGAATTCACCAAAGAAAATTTCATCTTGATCTATGAACACATACTTTTTTATCCATTGCTCATCACTCATCCGAGGGTTCTTTTTCTCTTTTCACGCAAAGTCTCATTCTTTTTATTCCAACCAGTCGATGATTTATTTCTTAGTTGGCCTCCAAAACATTCGCTTAGTCGTAAATTCCCAGTCCTGAAAATAGAACCATTTGTTGGATGTTTCTTGTCTATGTAGGAGTTATCATACCCAGGTTTCGGGTTGACCGTGAACAACAAAACCCTCAAGACACCATCCCTTTCGGCATCACCTTCTTGCGCAGATGAAGTCTGACCCGAGGTATCTATTAGGGATGCAAGAAATAGGTTTTTGCAGCAGTAAAGGAAAGGGAGGATGATGTGTGAATCATTCATCATGATATTAAATTATGTATGTTCTTGATTATTACCTAAGTTATCACAACCATACATGAACATTCCAACATAACTAATTCATAGAATAAGTTCGTTCTGCAAAGTATTTCATGAATGCATAAAGACAAGTAAAAACACAAGACATAATATCCTTTCTAAACTCCTTCGTTATTCATATGCTCTCTTACTAATTGACTATTACATTCATTATATTTCCATAACCTCAATTCTCTTCCATGCACATCCTCTCACACTTTCATATGCATACATCTATATATTTATCGCTATATCTATATGTCTATCTTCTTTTATATATCCCAATCCCATTACATATTTACACCCCAAAATCTAGGGTTTCAAGTTTTATTCTTATCTATCCAAAAATAACCCATTACAATGCATGGCATAACCATTTTCAGTTAGTTGGCTATTTTCCTTCTTTTACTTCTTATTCTTTATACAACTTTTTTGTTGGCCTTCTATTTCTGGAAAGTCTCACTATCGTTGTTTGTGCTTCCTTTTCTTCCTCACTTGCTTTATCCTTTTTTCTTTGAGCTATCTTCGTCCTTCTTCTCCCTTTCTATATTCTATGTGAATTATTTCTTTTGTGCCCTTTCTATATTCTACATGAATCCTTCGTTTTGTGCCATTTCTTCATACTTAGATTCTTTTCAAAATTATAACCAAAACTACCTGTCCATCAAGTTCTTTTGGGAAAACCTTATTTATGGAAATATCATGCTATATATGAGTATAGGCCTTGCAATGTTATTATCACTTTGAATAGGAAATTGTACAAGATACCTGAGGTAGTCCCACCTACTACCATTTTATTGATCTCTGCCAAGCAATCCATGAAGGTCGTTTGTTAAACCGAGAAGTTTGTCTTCTTCATTATTCTCTCTCAAAGTGAGAAAAAGGTTGTAACCACATCCATGGCCTCCATGATCGATCTCTCCATGCAGCATAAGAAAGTGGATAAGATCATGGAAGAATACAAAGACATCTTCCCCTGACCCACTGGGGTACCTCTACACTGTTAGGTTAAGCAATCAATCGATCTCACCCCCAGTGCACCACTACCCAATGGGATATTATATTGTTGCTCTCTATTATAAAATGAGGATATCAAGCATCATATCTAATAAATTCTCTAAAAGGGGCACATATGACCCATCACATCACCATGTGGAAGCCTAGTCATGCTTTTGCAAAATAAAGATGGGACATATTGACTCTACATCAATTACTCGGCCCTAAATAAAATCATAGTCAGGAAATGGTACCCTATTCTATGAATCAACAATCTCCTTGACCAACTCAAGGGGGCCAAACACTTCAGTAAGATTGATCTGAATTTTTTCTACCATCAGGTCCCAATACAGAAGATAGATTTATGGAAAACTGCCTTCACATTCAAGGAAGGTATTTTCAAATGGTTTGTCATTCCCTTTGGTTTGATGAGTTCCCCAAACAATTTCATGAGGATTATGGATGATATTTTGCGACCTTTCACTAATTATTTTGTGGTGGTGTATCTAGATGACATCCTCATCTACAACAAGACTTGGGTGGAACACTTGCAACATATTCAGCAGGTTCTGCACACTTTGCGACAACACAAGCTATACACAAATTTGAAAAAATCCTCCTTTAGCATGGACAATGTCCAATACCTAGGCTACATTGTTGATGATCATGGGGTGCATGTTGATCCCGCCAAGATCTAGGTAATTCATGACCGACCAGTCCCAACCACACTCACTAAGATTTGGATTTTTGTAGGCCTTGCCAATTTATATCCTAGGTTCATGCTAGGATTCTCCCATATTGCATGGGTCCTCAACCAAGTAACCAGAGGTGGTGGTAAGACAATGTTTTTGTAGATCCTATCACAAAAAAAAGCGTTGGATGATTTGAAGCAATCCTGGTGCTCATCCCTAATGCTCTCATTACCTGACCTGCAATAACCCTTTGAGATCAATACAGATGATTTAGACTATGTCGTGGGCATAATTCTCACTCAACACGGACACCCCATGGCCAATTATAGTGATACACTATCATATGTCGTCCTTAAGAACCCTACTTAAGAAAAAGAAATTTACTTCGTTGCACAAGCCTGCCACCAATGGAGGAATTAAATTCTTGGGAAAGAGACACTCACCCACACAGATCATAAGTAACTGCAGTTCATGAAGACACAAGGAAAGTTGTAGAATGACCACCATCAAAAGTGGTCCACCTACTTGTAGTAGTTCCATATCAACATCAAGTATAATACATGAAGCACCAATTGTGTCATTGACTGCCTCAACTGCCCTCCAATTGCAACACTCACCACAGTGCTAGAAACTTAATGACATGATACCTTCGGGTGGCCGCAACTTTATGAGAGAGATCTTGACTTCTCTGCCACCTACTGGATGTTGGGAAAAAACACAACTACCACTGATTTCTGTCTTTATGATGGGATGTTGTGCCATTTGGGCCATCTCTTTGTTACATAAAGCGAGCAAGCGAAGTTGATTTTGGAAGGCCACCAAATTTGGGTGGCAGGACACTTTGGTGTCGAAAAGACAGTGGCAATGTTGCAACAACATTTCTATTTATTGAAACTTCGATAGGATGTCAGGAAGTATATCAGGTCATGCACAACTTGCACCATTTCCAAAATAGACATTAAGAAACAAGGCATGTACACCCCTCTGCCTACTCCTGAAACCCCCCCGTAATGGCAGTATTTTATAGTTTCAACATATTTCTTATTTAATACAAGTCAACTTTTAATGTATCTTTGTTATTATTCACCGTGCCTATGTGTTAATATTATAAATATGTGTTTCATTTCATTTATCTCATAACTTTGGATCAATGTATGTCCTCCAAGGAGGTGAATGTTTTTGTAAAAAATGCCTTGGACCCGAGTTTTAAGCTTATGTCACCTTTGACTTTCCATCTCAATTTTATCCACACTAGTAATGCATTTTCTGAGGGCCAGATCCCCATGAATTTTCCAATGACTTCATGGTCTTTCATATATTGAATAAGGTCTTTCACGAGCGGTGAGTTAACCTGGTATCTCGGGTTCTCCATTGTTTTAGCAAGACATCCGTTCTTTAATTTTTTGTGAGGATTATTGCTCGTACCTACTTCATTGGCTTTCTTTCTTTGGACTGTCCCTTCCATCAGGACATCATCTGGTGGCTTGTTGTTCCCTCCATTTATTTCATCCTTAAATGATTTTTTTCGTTTACTTCGTCTTAGCTTCTTCCACCTAAAACGTCTCCAAAACCCTAACTAACTCCTTCCTCTTGCTAAATCCATCAACCCATCGTAAGAAGTAAAATAATTGATAGAGGTTTTCATTTTCTAATTAAATTTTCATCTTAAATATCCTTATTAAATTTCTAGAGTTTTTACAAGAACCCAAACAAATAGATCCATTTAGTCTTCTTTGTTGATTCCATTTATGCCTCAAATTTGAACATTGTGAATGACTCTTTATCTAATTTGGAGTGCGTAAACATTGATAATATTGATTATACACACATAAATTTTAACTTAATTTACTTCATTCCTTATTGATATTTTTAAATTAATTTACTATTCTATATGTAAATTTGGATGTATATTAATCATATATGTTTTTTCAGTGTTCTATATCTAAATTTTTATAATGTGTATTAGTCAAATATATTTTTTTACTTATTTTTAATCCATTTTTCTGTGTACCTTTTGAAAAAATTATTAATGTTATTAATTTATTATTTTAATCCATTTTTCTGTGTATCTTCTGAAAAAAATATTTATGTTATTAATTTATTATTTTTAAATCATTTTTATGTGTACCTTCTGAAAAAATTATTTATATTACTAATTTATTATTTTTAGTTCATTTTTCTGTATACCTTTTAAAAAAATTATTTATGTTACTAATTTATTATTTTAAATTAATTTTTCTGTATACTTTCTGAAAAATTATTAATGTTACAAATTTAATATTTATGTGAAAAAAACAATTATGCCATGCATGTGCTTGATTAGGATAAATTAAAACATTATAGAAAATGGTGAAGGAAAAGTAGGATAGTTACCTTCTGAAAAATTACTAATATAACTTAATTTAATAGTTATGAGAAAAAAACATTTGTGCCATGCATGTGCTTGATCAGGATAAAGTAAAACCTTATAAAAAATGGTGAAGGGAAGGTAGCATAGAGGGAAGCCCCATATATATATAACGATAGAACCATGGTTTTGGTTTTGCAGAAGAGTCATATATAAGACTACATATAATTGTACAAGGAAGGAAAAAGAACCCTATCTATATATATATATATATATAAAACGACAGAACCATGGTTTTGCAGAAGTCAGGTTGAAGGTCATATATAAGACTACATATAATTTTGCAAGGAAGGAAAAAGATTATAATATGTACTTTCATGGTGGTCAATTTAATAGCGACGGGAGTGGCAAACAGTCAAGTTTTAAAAAAAAACAGACAAGTTCCTCGGGAAGACATTTTTGACAAGCCTATCATGCTTGCAAATAGAACTCCCATTTTTAGATTAGGCTGAGAGAACTCACGTGCTCCGCAGACTTCTGAAAGAAGTTGGAATAAGGTAGTAGACAAAGGAGAAACAGAAAGGAAATCACATGGCCATTCAAAAAGTATATTTCAATTTTGGAAACCACATGTAAAAAGACGAAAGCATTCAAAAGTATATTTCAGTTTTGACCTTCAATATATATTTTTATTTTTATTTAAATAGATATTAATAATTATATAAATCAAATTAAAATAAATTTTTAATTGAAACATAAATTAACTTAAAACTAATATACTTGTTAGAAATAATTATTAAATATTTTTGAATTCAGAGGAACTTCTCTGGAATGGGAAAGCCGAGGCCAGCCTAGAAAAGGAATGCGGCACAGGTGAGAACCATCAATAATCAATACAGAAAATTCTGTATTGCCATTGAATATTACAGAATCTCTAGCTTGAAGCCAGGCAATATACTAGTTGGAGTGGAATAGTGAAAGACAGGAGGTGAATTTGATGCGGAAGCAGAAATGTAAAGAGTGACTTCCATGTGATAGTACGGGAAACATTGTCAGAAAAGCGCCTAATATTCAAATTAGATGGTAGCTGCATATTGCCATGCATATAGAGGAGGACGAAGAATGTTTTAGCTTAAATACGACTCTCTCACACATATGCTTCCACGCTTATGCCCCTGCTATTGTTCCTGTTTCTTCTGTTGCCTTTTACAGAGGCTGTTTTCCATTCTTTCAAGCTTGTACGTTCTTCTCTTACACCACCCCTTTGATCTGAATTTGCCCCCTGTGAGCTCCAAAGGAGAAGAATTAATTATTGATTTACCATTTGTGTGTATGTAAACGTGAATGGTCATAATAATGTCACGGTCTGGAAGATTGTTGATGTGATTATCTGGTTTTATGATAACAGCTGTTGTTACGTAGTAAAGTCTCATAGGTTCTCTTAGTCTTCTACGTCAAAGCACTATATGCAGAAGCAGTCGTTTCTCTCTCTCTCAATGATTCCAGCTTTCTTATACGTCCTTGGCACTGTATTACTAAGCTAAGCCTATTCTCCACTCTTTATTTCAATTTTGGTAATGTGAAAAGGCACAATGAAGCTCGGTTTGTGGTCATTATGTGGAGCTCTAATGCTTTCATGTATTTTATCGAACTCCTTCACTATGAAAGCTCAGCTTATGGGCTTCAACCCTAACGCTATTCAACCTCCACGGCCACCTGCCCTTCATAAACCCAACGAAGTGGGCAATATGTTTCGAGATACAACCATGAGAAGGAGATCGACGATTGAGAACGAGCAAATGTCAGCCCCGCCTGTAGAGAATAAACTATCTTCCACGCTCAAATTGACAGTACAAGGTAGCCTCGGTCATAACCACGCCCATGGAATCAAGGAGGCTGAAACGGTAGCTGGTGGAACCCAAATCTTTTCCAAGCGTCCCAGCGAGTCCAAGAATTGTTAAATATAATGTAACCTCAACATTGTGACTATACACTGCCAGCTGTCCTGGCCAGCTGTACTTTCTATTCTTGATTTGCTTGAGCCTATTTAGCTCAGCCATCTCCCACTGCATAGTACTTCTTCAGCCTTACTCCTTTAGACCTTCTTCTCATTGTACTCTTCTTCATATATTTTAATATACTGTTCTATTATTTTCTCTCTACATTTTCTTACTTCAGAATTTATCATGGTATCAGAGCTTTAGCAGTAAGCCTCTTTACACAGGTTGGAGAGCAACACGATCCTCAAATAGTGCAGAGCTTCACGGATCTTGAGAGCACGCGACACGGTCTTTTCACAAGGATTGGAGAGTTGTCCGTCATAAAAGGTCCTCGCAGGAAACTTCCACGAGGAAGTTGTCCACTTATACGTTCAAAGAATCAGCGTAAGAAGCTCACGCGAGGTCGCAGAGCGTACTGTGATCAAAAGTTTCGAGGAGCAGAAACACGAGAAGGAAGCAAAGACTGAGAAAGAAGAAACTTTAAAGATTCTTGTAATTTCCAAGAATCATCAAAGATTCACAAAGAAGAGCTGCAGAACAAAGGAACATTTGAAGAACTCGAAGAATTCGCTCAAATTCATTAAAGATTCCTGCAGAAGGCAAAATCGTTTAAAGATTACGAGAATTCTTTCTAATCTGTCAAAGACTAGAGCAAAGAACAAAGAACTCGTGAAATTCTTCCAAATCTTTGAAAGATTCACGAATCTTTCTTCTGTAGAAGAAAATCCTTGCAAACACAGTAAAGAACGTGTCTCGGGTTCAAAGAACAACCGTCGCGGCCGTAAGATTCATCTTGCGAATGGATCCAGAGTGGGAAACCAGTTCAGAAGGGATGAGGAGAGCGCAGCAAAGGTAAAAGAATTTCAGTCGTCAGATCTTGCGCAAAAGACTGACAGCCATTGGATCAGCGAGAAAGTGCTCGAGGTTTAGTCCTCTGGAGCGCATAGGAGAAATTTTGACTCGCGAAATTTCGAGTCATTATGGACTGTTGGATCGAGATAGATCATCAACCGTTGATCTGATCTGATCACAAAATCAGGAATCGGGAGTTGGACGAGCAAAAGTGATTGCACTCCAAAACCCCGATACACGAAATCGCGAAATCCCGACATCACGTATCGCGAAATCCCGAGAAGATTGTGAGCCGTCCATATCAAAGGACAGGTGGCAGCAGATCCAAGCCATCACTCCATCGGCATTTTGAAGTTCGGGATATCGGAGTTCTTGTTGATGAAAGACACTCCACGATGAAAGTCGCGAAATCGCGATTCACGAAATAGCGATAAGATCATAGCCGTCCATTTGTTTGGACACATGGTAGACATCGAGGAAACCGTCAACATCTCGGCAATTGGGGTTCTCAGTTGATAGGGAATTTGGATTCACAAGTCGCGAAATCGCGAAACGACAAGGACCATCCATCTTGAGGGGACGTGTGGCGTAAATTCGAGGGCTCTGGAAAAGTCCCGAAAGGGGAGAGTCCATCGGCGCATCAGGATTCAGTAAATCACGAATCCTGAGGACAAGAAGAACGAGCATTTTGGAATTGCGAAGTCCAAAATCCCGAAAAGAGGAAATCTCCGTTATGGGGCCCAACTGACGTCATCTCGTCAAAATGAGGGATCGAAAATCTCCACGGTGAAACCCCCAAAGTAGACTTGAGCCATCCATCTGTTGGAATGCGTGGCAGAGATCGAGGCTTTCGGAAAAAATCCCGATAGGAGAGTCCATCGGCATTACGGGATTCGAAAAATCACGGATCCTAGAGACAAGACATCCGGAACAGATCAAATCACGCAATCACGAGGAGAAATCAGGACCGTCCAATATAGGAGGACGTGTGGCGGAGATCAAAGAAATCGAGAAATTTCCCGAAAGGAAAGGTCATCCATCGTGAAATCAAGAATTCGGAAATTGGGGATTCCGTGTACAAGAGGTCCAATACATTTCGACTCTCGAAACCCCGAATCCTGATAAGAGGTTTGACTGCGGTCTTATGAGTTCTGGTCATAAGATCTGGACCGTCAAATCATTAGCAGATCTGGACCGTTGATTTGTCCAAAGGAAAATTTTGCATTTCGGCAAATTGAACGACAAATAACTAGAAAAGCCCATAGAGATTTAACATTAAGGTGCGTGGTCACATTGCACAGTGACTAAGGCCAAATTCATGGCCGATAAGCTCTCTTCGGCCATCGGCAAATCGACGTTTCGACGATCGGAGGTTGGTGAGACAAGAGATCGGAGGACTTGTATAACGAAGTCCCGACGTCAAAATCGTGAAGCCAAAAACTCGCAAAATCTTGAACACAGAGTTCTGAAGTCACTGCAAATTACACGCAGGAGACAAGTAAGTAAGAATTTTTCTTTCTGTTTTGTTCAATTTAAAAAAAAAAAAAATATGGTGTCGTCTAGCAATTTAGGACCAACTCACGGTCCGATTCTTCTTGGAAAGAACTATGAGTTCTGGTCTCTTCGAATGAGATCCTTCTTGCAAGCAAAAGAATGTTGGGATCTGGTGGATCATGGATATGTGGAACCAGATCCAGCAGACCTGTCCACCATGACTAATCAACAGAAAAGTGCTCAGGCAACGTAGAGAAACAAAGAAAACAAAGAAAACTTCTTGATTCAAAATTCTGTGGATGATTCAATTTTCTCAAAAATCACAGGCGCTAATACTTCAAAACAAGCCTGGGACATCCTTAAATCTTCCTACCAAGGAAATGACAGGGTCAAAACAGTCAAATTGTAGACCTTGAATATATAATTTGAGACTTTAAGAATGACAGAGTCCGAAAATGTGGATCAGTTCATGACCAGAGTCATGGGCATCGTGAACCAGATTAGACTAACTAGTGAAACCATCACTGATCAACACATTGTTGAGAAAAGTCTCAGAAGTTTACCAAAGAAATTCGAAATGGTTGTAACAACAATCCTTGAATCCAAGGATCTGTCAAGTTTTTCAACAGATGAACTAATTGGTTCTCTGGTGACACATGAGACC
>JZKD02S0814378.1:519393-585160 GCA_000966675.3 Picea glauca | reverse complement strand
CAAGTGGGTTTACAAAACTAAACTCAATGAAAAAGGGCAGATCGAAAAACACAAGGCAAGACTTGTTGCCAAAGGATTCTCACAACAACCTGGTACTAATTATGGTGAAACTTTTTCTTCAATAGCAAGATTAGACACTGTAAGGACTCTATTGGCCATAGTATCACAACATAAATGGCAAGTTTACCAGATGGATGTCAAGTCAGCATTCCTGAATGGTTTCTTAGAAGAAGCAGTTTATGTCGTTCAACCACCTGTATTTGAGGTCCAAGAGCACCCAGCCAAAATATATCGGTTGAAGAAAGCCTTGTATGGCTTAAAACAAGCTCCGAGAGCTTGGTACAGTAGAATTGACACTTATCTGATCAAAATTGGTTTCAGTAGAAGCCAAAATGAGCCAACTCTTTACACCAAACAGATCATCACGGTAAAATTTTGATTGTATGTTTATATGTTGATGACATGATCTATACAGGAAATATTGAGTTAACAAATTTTAAACATGCCATGCAATCTGAGTTTGAGATGACAGATCTTGGCAGCATGAAATATTTTTTAGGGATTGAGGCAAATCAATCAACCAAAGGCATTTTTTTCTGTCAGCAAAAGTATGCAGCAGACATCATCAAAATATTTCGCATGGAATAATCCAATCCAACAGAAACCCCCATACCACTAGGCACAAAATTGAGCAAGAATGATGAAGGTCCTACAGTGGACTCTACCCTGTACAAAAGTTTAGTAGGCAGTTTGTTGTATCTTACAGCAACTAGGCCTGACATTATGTATGAAGCCAACCTTGTTTCCAGATTCATGGAATCCCCAAAAGCTTCTCATTGGAAAATGACAAAACGAATTCTGAGATATGTTGCAGGAGCTCTCAATTTCGGCTTATGGTACACTAAATCTGATAGTAATCAACTTTCTGGTTACATAGATTGTGATTTTTTAGGCAGCCTAGATGACAGGAAAAACACATAGTGCGAGAACAAAGAAGGATGTTACAGTGATGGCCTTTCGTCCATCATCATCCGGCCATAGCCCAGGGATAGGCCACAATGATCCTCCAGATCCCATGTTCTAAAATCAGCGGGCACAACTATATCATGGCCGGAAATATCTATATGTTTTCCGTCTTTTTATTTTCATGAAGTAGAAGAAACATCATGCATTGTTGGTTTGACAGAGTAAAACATCATCTGCTGCAAGTACTGCAAGTGTAAGGATCCACAGGAATATGTAGAATGCAATATAATTCAAACGCAAAATGAATCATGTGTTTTAGTTCTATATCCATCAGAATCACAATATAAATTGGTCTTTTGGTTATTTACAGTATCTCGTGGACACAGGAAGGAGTAGCATGGGGAATTCATATGGGAAAAAGTATCTTCCCCCTTATGAGTTTTTATGCATTACAGAGTTTTCTGAATGAATTGAATCTTCGTTTCCTGGCAACCTTGAGATTAGCTTATGATAAAAACGAAAGAAATAAAATATTGGCAATGAACCTTTCACCTCTAATTGTATTGATTGATATCAAAATAAACGAGTGAGAACCCTGAAGGTCATATCATATACCACTAGATTAGAATGTTCAATCTCCCAATATTCTGTTTTAATAATAGAAAATCAGAACAAATGACACTATGGAGCTTTCTGTCATCAGACAGTTGTTCCAGCTTACTGTTATTAGAATCTCTCACTCAATGAATCAGTAGTTTGAGCTTATTTTTATTAGAATCTCTCACTCAATGAATACTGAAATTAGAATCTATCACTCAGGCACTAAATGCAGAGATCGATTGTTTCACATATTGCTCGCTAGGCAGAGGAGAGAGAGAGATAGCACAATATGTTTTTTCGGCATCCTGTATTCTCTGGCAATGGACCATAAACTGAAACATGCATAGATGTCTACATTTACATTCTATGATTTCAAAGAGGACGCCAGGGCAGCCTCCCACATGATGCTTTAATAAAATGGTGACTTAAGTCAGCAACTCAATACAATAAAAGCACGCTACATTCTTACGAACATTCCATACTATCACAACCTTCAACTCGTGGCCCATTTCCTAAAGGTTTTGGCTGGCCCAAAAAATGAAAAGCTGATCACTCAGATGTTCTAATCAACTAGCCATCATAGTAAATTTAAAATATGATAAAATAAAAGTAAAAAAAAACATGTAAACAGATTTTTTTATAATAGTGAGGAAATTATTGGTTGAAATCACAACTATTGATTTATTGGAACTACTAAAGATATTCCATCAATAGTTAATTGTGTACATACAAAACTGATTAAGCACTAAAAACCTCTTAAATATGTTCATTGTCAATAAACCTTTCAACTTAATAAGTTTTCATTTTTACCCTGCTATGACTTGCTATGACTAACCCCAAAGAGGTTGTTGGACAAGAATAGTAGGTAGATAAAATATGCGAAAAAAACAACACAGTGAGGCTATGCTCACTTCTATATTATTCAATGAAGAAGGATTACATCCTTATATAGGAAAAGACTCTAGTGAGTCGGTTACATGCAAACCAAAGACAACTAGACTCTCAACTATGAACTTACTCTTAACGTGCCTACAACTAACTCTCACAATTGAAGCTTATAACTGGTGCTTACAACTTGCGCTTACTCCATTATTTCCAAGTCTCCCCCTTAATGGAGAATAGATTGACTTTTACACCTAACATGTCCCTAAACAGTTCAAACTTAATCTTTCCAAGAGGCTTAGTGAAAATATCAGTAGCATTTTCACTAGTATTACAATACATAAGAGCTATTTCATATGACTACAACTTTTCTCGAACAAAATGAAACTGATCTTCAACATGATTTGTCCTTGCATGAAAAATTGGATTCTTCGCAATATTGATTGAAATTTGATTATCAAATATGATCATCATAGGTTCCTTTCGTTCTTCTCCAACATCTTGAAGAAGTCTTCTTAACCAAACAACTTCAGAAGTTGCTGCACACAAGGCTTTATATTCTTCTTCAGTAGAAGACAAAGATACAACAGGTTTCTTTTTACTGCTCCATGAAACAACCCCGGATCGAATGCTAAACGCATATCCAGTGGTTGATCTTCAATCATCTAGATTGCCAACCCAATCAGAATCTAAATAACCTGTCAACTCAACATCAGATGCATCAATATATTTAATACCATAATCAAGTGTACCTTTTAGATACCTGAGTACTGTCTTTTCTGCATTCCAATGGATTTCATGAGATTTCGCCATGAACTGACTTAACACACTCATAGAATATGAAATATCAGGTATGGTTGTGGTGAGATAATTCAGACTACCCACCATCTGTTTATATGCAGTGCCATTCACCTCCTTCGAACCATCATCACAAGAAAGTTTCACATTCTGTTGCATGGGAACAGTAGAAGACTTACACTAATCCATTTTAAATCTCTTAAGTATTTCTCTGATATACTTACTCTGACAAACAAAATTGTGTCCTGCATTTCTCCAAAATTCAAGACCTAGGCAGTAATGTAACTCACCAAGAACTTTCATTTCAAATACCTTTAATAATTGCTCTTTGATTTCATCAATTAACTTCTCTGCATTTCCTGTAATTATTAAATCATCAAGATATAATGAAATCAATACTATATACCCATGTTCATCAAATTTGGTATACAGATCTGGATCACTTTTTCTCCTTATAAAACCCTGTTGAAGAAAGAAAGAGTCTATATTTTCATACCATGACCTAGGTTCTTGTTTTAGTCCATACAATGCTTTCTTTAACTTACACACTAAGTGTTCTTGCCCATTTTCAACAAACCCTTTAGGTTGAGTAAGGTAAACCTCTTCCTTTAACTCACCATTAAAAAATGCAGATTTAACATCTAACTGATGCAACTTCCAATGGTACTTTCTAGCTAAAGCAATTAACATTCTGATAGTATTGAAATTAGCCACTGGTGCAAATGTTTCAGCATAATCAATACCTTATGTTTGTGAATACCCCTTTGCCAACAGTCTAGCCTTATACTTATCTATACTACCATCTGATTTAAACATGGGTTTGTATATCCATTTTCATCCAATGGGCTTCTTATGTTTAGGAAATTCAATCAATTCTCAAGTATTGTTTTTCATTATAGATTCATATTCTTCCTCCATTTCATTTCACCATTCATCATGTTCATTAGCTTCATCAAAACTCATGGGTTCTATGACAATTGAAATGCTACTCATTAGGGCATAGTCTTTATACCTCTTAGGAAGCCGAATCTATCTTGAAGATATTCTCAATTGATTATCTTCCTCCCCACTTTGTGAAGATCTGTCTTCACCTCTAGGTGAACTGTGACTACTTGAATTGTCCATATCATTGAGTCCTTCTTCTTGTTGCTGTTGTTGTCGCTGCGGGGATGGATGCTGCTGTGTGGGCTGATGTTGTTCCTGTTGCTGCTGCTGCTCTTCTTTAAATCCTTCATCAAGAACTCTCTATCATTCCTCATGACTATTGTCGTCATGATTTCTTGCTTCCTGCTCATGGAAAAGTACATCTCTACTTGCAAATACTTTGTGAGTAGCAAGATCAAATAGTTTGTATGATTTAAATTCAGAACAATACCCAATGAAAATACATTTAATGGCTTTAGCATCCAATTTACTCCTATTCTCCTTTGGAATATGAGCAAAATCCTTACACCCAAATGCTTTCAAATTATGAACTGCGGGTTTGGAACCATTCAAGGCTTCAAAAGGGGTAACATTGTCAAGACACCTTGTTGGACTTCTATTCTTTAAATAAACTGCATTATTTATGGCTTCAGCCCAAAATGCATTTGAGAGATTCTTACCTTTCATCATACCGTTTCCACACTCTACCAGAGTTTTGTTTTTCCTTTCAGCGACTCTGTTTTGCTGTGGAGTGTGAGGTACTGTAAATTGCTGTACTATTCCATTATCTTTGCAATACTTGTTGAAGTCCCCTGATTTATACTCTCCCCCTTGATATGAACGGAGGGTTTTGATGGATTTTCTTGTCTTCTTTTCCACCATGGTTCTGAATTCCTTAAAGTATTCGAAAACATCACTTTTTCATCTAAAAACATAAACCCATGTGTATCTCATGCAATCATCAATAAATAATAGAAAGTAAAATGCACCTCCTAAAGACTTAGTCTGCATAGGCCCACAAACATCAGTATGCACAAGATCTAACACATCTCTCTTTTTCTTATCAGGATTAGAGGGGAATTCATCTCTGTGCATCTTTCCTAATGCACATCCATCACAAGCAACCTTCTCATTTTTTAACCTGGGAAGTCCTTCAACCATATTCTTTTTATGTAATAACAATAAATCAGGATGATTGATGTGTCCATACCTTTGATGCCAAAGAATATCTGTTGGCATAGTGGCAGAAGTCAGTGCATGATGTCCTTTGCTGGTAACATCAATTTTGTATAGACCTCCTACTCTAACTCCTGTTGCAACAGTTTGGAAGTGGTCTAATAGATCCTTCACTATGCAATAATTCTTGAAGAATTCAACCTTCATGTTCTGACCTGTAATGGTGGACACAAAGATCAATATTTTATTTATTCTTGACAGATACACCACATTGCAAATGTGATGAACAGTACCATTCGACAATGTCATAGGATTGTCTCCATATCCCTTGATCTAATGGGTGCGGTCATCTCTAAGATATATACTGGCACCATTCTATTTTTCTTTAAAATTAGCATACTAATTTTTATTACAAGTCATATGTACTGATGCTCCAGAATCCACAAACCAGGCATCAGAATAATCCATTTCAACAGATAAAGTAGTGTTAGACACAAACAACCTAAGATCTCGTGAGTAAAAATTCGGAGGTTCATCGATGTCATCACTAACAATAAATAATCTGAGATCTTGATTTGAAGATTTATCTGCATAATGACCTGAATGTGTTATAGGTTATTCCTATCCTCATCACTTTTCTTCTTATGACAGTCTTTAACAATATGTCCAGGTCGACCACAATAAAAACAATTCTTTGACTCATTCCTGTTAGATTGAATACCTTGATTTGGAGGTTGTCTTCTCTGCCATGAAATACCTCTCTGCCATGAACCACTTCTCTGCCATGAACTGCCTCCTCTGCCTCTTACTCTTGATCTCCCTCTTGCAGATCTATTATTTGACCACAGTGCCAAATCTTTACTCAGAGGCTTCAAATTCCCACGCCTCTCTTCCTCTTGCAGCAAAATACCTTTCAGTTCTTCAAACGTAGGAGGTTTCTCCATTGTTGCGAGACCTGTTATGAACATATGATAATCTTCTAACATACCATTTAAGGTAATAATGACCAGATCAGTGTTGGAAACAGTTTCCCCTATATTTACTAGCTTGTCTTTCACCTCTTTAATATGACCCAAAACTAAACTAACAGATTCATTTCCATCCATCTTAATGCCTAGCAATTTAGTTTTCAGGAACAAAATGTTATTTGTGTTGCTATTATCATACAATGCTTTAAGCATTGTCCATGTTGCAGTAGAAGTTGTAGCTTCTCTAATATGTGGAATTATGCTATCTTTAACAGACATGCGCAACAATACCTTTGCCTTGTTTTCACACTTCTCCCAATCTTGGATTTGTACTGCTGTCGCACCTGCAGTTGCATCAGGTTTTAGTTCAGTTCCCTTCGTAATGTTCCAGACACCATAGCCTTCCATGAGAGTCTGCATCTTGAATTTCTAGTTAATGAAATTCGATCCATCTAACTTGTTGGCTTCGTTGAGGTAGGTTTCTGCCAGTGGATTATCCATTGCTACAATTTAGTCTCTGCAAGTGAATCACCAAGGATATGTCGCTCTGCCTTCAAATACCACCAATCATCTCAATCTTGGCTCTCGACTTTCTTAAAAGAAATAATAAAAAAACCTCTATGCATAAAAACTTATGCTCTCATGCTCATTTATAAAAAGCCTCTCATAAAAATCTCTTAAAAAAGACTTTAAATTTCTTTAAAAGAAACTTTCCTAAGAAAAGAGAAACTCTTTTCCCTCTTCACCTCTTTATACGCTTTGCTTAAAAATTATCCGCTTTAACAAAAATATTTATACCTCTCTCAAATAATCAAACACTTCATGCTATAAATTCACAAGCATGCAAACAAAAAAGAACCTCATGTTTTAACCTCACGCAGATCGTGTTTCTCAAATTCTTATATACTCACGCAGAGCATTGTATCAGTTTGATGCTTTCCACATTCACAAGAAACAAAACTGATATGTCCATACAAATGCAGCAAAACTCACAATTGGCCCACGGTCAGCAAAAACTCCATGTCTTCAAACACCACATGCTTTTTGCACATCACGCTTTTTCACAAATGCAACAAATGCATTTTCTCCAGATCTCAAAAACTCACGCAACAGTCTTCATGCTGACCATAACCTCCTCTTCCATGCAACTCGAACCCACTCGGCTCTTCTTATCTAGCCTATGGACCAACAAATATTTATGCACCTCACTCTCGTCGCTCTGATACCAAGATAAAATATGCGAAACAAACAACACGGTGAGGCTATGTTCATTTCTATATTATTCAATGACGATGGATTACATCCTTATATAGGAAAAGACTCTACCGAGTTGGTTACATACAAACCAAAGACAACTAGACTCTCAACTATGAACTGACTCTTAACACGCCTACAACTGACTCTCACAACTAAATCTTATATCTGGTGCTTACAACTGGTGCTTACTCCATTATTTCCAAGTATAGTTACCAAGTGTAGGTAGGTATTTTGGTAGTTAGCAATATATTTTTTTAATAATTTTATTTATCAAAAATTACACTGGCTTGAAAACTTCTGTGTGCCATAGATGGAATCACGTGCACAATTTAAAAAAAAAAACCACAAAATTTTAACCCAGCGAAAAATTATTTCTGATTCCATTGGTAAAGGACTCTTCGTCTCCAACTGAGATAATTGGACACATAGTATAAGAATTTACTTTAAAAAAGGATCAAGAAATAAATGTTTGATATGGTGTATTAAACTATTAATATGACTCATAGGCATTTATTGAATTTGGACATCTTGGACTTGAGAGTCGAAACAATGACTTCCATACTTGCATTGTTCTTTACACTGTTTACACATAGTATAAGCATTTACTTTAAAAAAGGCTCATGAAATAAATGCCTGATATGGTGGATTCAACTATCAAGTTGACTCACACGCATTTATTGAATTTGGACATCTTGGACTTGAGAGTTGAAACAATGACTTCAATATTCACATTGTTCTTTACAGTGTTTTTTATTTTCTGCTGAAACATTAGCCAAAGATCAGAAGAGAAGCTGGCAGTATTTGTATCTGAACAGTCCCATTGGTTGTCATTGGTGATCCTGGGCGATTGTAGAAGATTATCAACAATATTGTCTCCAATTCCGTCCAATTTATGGTGTTGAAAACTCTCTAATCATAGTTTGTTATCTTACTCTAATGGTCATACCGTTAGAGGAAAGTGTTTGTATATGTACTATATATACATTATTAAAGTACATATTAATTGAATTGGCTTATTGTCTTTTTCGTGTCTTATTTTTCATCTTGATTTTGTTGTTAGTTATTCACTTTAATGCCTATATCCTTAACAATATATTAACAGTGGTATCGAAGAAAGTTTATGATATAATGGCCTTGAGAATTCATAATTTATCAGTCTCTCTTTAGTGTTAAAGGACATGATCATAAGTTTTCATGTACATGTTCCTTCTAGTGTCCACATTGGGGAAGGTCGAATGATTATTGAAATTGCAGTAGTGAACAAAGAAGCAACAACCTGCATGAGGAGAACATTTTATTCACTATGAAGAGGATGCCAACAATCAACATGAAGGAGAATATTTCTTGCACTCCTATGTTTTCTGTCTAAAGAAAATACAATTTGAAAGAAGCGGTCCCACCTTGGGGCCGATCTCAAGTCTAGTGACGCGATGAAGAAAGATAATCATTTCCATTCAAATAACTTGCAGCACGATGAAGCAAGAGAATCGTTGTCATTCAAATAACTTGCAAGTTTTGGTGTAATGTTGATTGTTTAAGAGAAACCGAGCACTCTATGCATGAGCCTTCACTATACAAGAAGTTTAACAATGGAGAAAAAGAAGTACATTTCAGCGGAAGAATAAGAATCGCCAGCGGATAATGAGAAAGGCATTGGTTGCGACGAGATAATCTATAAAACTTTGAAGAACTGTTGGCACATACAAACAAATAATTCAAGATTTTGTTCATGGATGGATCATTGTGGGTAAGTGATTCATTATGAATTGTGTTTCTTAATCCCGTTTCTGTTTGTATTGCAGATACGTAGGAACAAAATCCATTCGCCTCTTGTGCTCCTCTTCGCAGAGTTTTAAGGAGATCCAACCATCTGACCGTAGGCATGATGTTACTGTAAAGAAAAGACACCAGTCTCTCTATCTACAATTGTCTATTGCAGTGTCTTACAGTACAACTAGGCTAGCGAAGTCGATTCATAAGAAAGTTTGATTGAAAGGCAAAGCCCATATTGTATTCTTGCATCAAATGATGGTTGTATTTTAGAGTTCTTGTGAAACCCTTGTTATATTTGTAAATAAGGAAACACAATTATCACATATGATAATCAACAATAACACATATTATAAACACAAATATTTTAGTGGTTCACCGAAATGTTGGGCTACGTCCACCAAGAAAAGGTATCGGTTGTCTTATTATTCAGATCAAGGAGATTACAACAACTCACTCATTCTCCTCTCATGTCTGAGTATATGGGCTTACATAAATTTATATACATTAAATGCAATCTGATCCATATTCTAACTTGTTCTTATTGATTACAACCAATGCTGGATTATAGGATCTAAAATCCTAATCCTCGAGGAATTCGTTGTCACCAATTTCCAACAATCTCCACCTCAATAAAAATTAACCTGATACCTTGCTCCTTCCTTGTGTTCATCACCTTTTCTGCAAGCCAGGAGAATGTAAGAACCATCATAACTTCTCTAACAATAATGGTTTTGTGAACATGTTTGCACAGTTCTCTTTTGTATGCACTTTCTCAAGAGAGACTCCACCTTCATTGATGATCTATCTTACAAAATGGTACTTGATAGGTATATGTTTTGTTTTATTGTGGTAGGTTGGATTCTTAGTCAAGTGAATAGAACTTTGACTATCACAAAGTAACTTTACTTTGTCTTGCAGCCTTACAAACTCACCAAACAAACCTTTTAACCAAACTTCCTCTTTTCAAGCATGTGAAGCAGCTACATATTCTACTTCTGTAGTGGATAAAGAAACAATGTTCTCTATCTTTGACATGCAACTAATAGCTCCAAATGCAAGAGTAAATACATACTGTGAAGTCGACCTTCTCTTATCCAAATCACCTGCAAAATCAGAATCAACATATCCACAGACTAATTCACAACCACTGTTATAGGTGATACAATAATCACTTGTGCCTCTCAAATACCGAAGCATCAATTTCATTGTTGCCCATTTCTCTTTACCTGGATTTTCCATATAAATGTTGACAACCCCAACTACATGTGAAATGTCTGGTATTGTACTAACCATCGCATACATTAGACTTCATACTGCATCATATGGTATTCGAGATATATATTCCTTTTCTTCTTTTGTACTAGGACATAAAATTGAAGAAAGCTTAAAATGGGAAGACAAAGGGACTGAAACTGGTTTCACATCGTTCATACCAAACCTCAAAAGTATCTTATGAACATATTTCTGTTGTGACAACCAAAGATTATGATTCCTCCTGTCTCTAAATATCTTCGTGCCCAAAATTTGCCTTGCTGCTCCCAGATATTTCACATCGAATGTCCTGACCATCTGAGGCTTTAACCTATTGGTCTAAGTTATACTTTTGCTTGCTAAAAGCATATTGTCAACATACAATACTAAGATAATGAATATGAAATTATTCAATTTATTAAAGTAGACACAATGATCATACTCACTCCTTGTATAATTCTGGCTCACCATGAAAGTGTCAAATTTATTTTACCATTGTCTGGGTGACTGCCTTATACCATACAATTATTTCTTGAGCCTTCAAACAAATTTCTTCCTGCAATTCTGAACGAACCCTTCAGGTTATTCCATGTAAATTTCCTCATCCAACTCTCCATGTAAGAAGGCAGTTTTAACATCTAGCTGGTCCAACTCCAAATCAAGTAATGCAACTAATGCCAACACAGTTTGAATTGAAACTGACTTAACAACTGGTGAAACAATCTCATGAAAGTCAATACCTTCTTTATGAGAATATCCTTTCACAACCAACCTTTCCTTTTACCTTTCCACCTTATCATCAACACCCTTCTTGAGCTTGTAGACCCACATGCAACCTACAATTTTTCTGTCTCTTGGAAGTTCTACCAGATCCCATGTGGCATTCCTCTCTAATTCCTTCATTTCATCCTTCATCGCTTCTTTCCATTTATCAATGTTGTAACCCTTCATAGCTTCCTCATAGCACAACGGTTCATCATCATTAGTACTTAAAGAAACTGACGAAACAAAATCATCATACCTTCTTGTAGGATTTCTGAACCACGTAGACCTCCTTAGGGAAGTTTGTGGCCCATCCACATTCTGTTGATTGTTATCATCAGCCATGTCTTCGTCTGTAGGAAACTATTCATGAACATCTTCATAAACGTGTTCATGTTCACTTTGATTTGTATTTGAATTGGTTTCAAACTGAATCTGTTGATACTTAGGTACTTCTTCCTGTTTCATTTGAACATCTGCATCTAATTTGATGAGTGTTAATTCATCAAATATTAAATCTTTGTTTACGGTGATCTTGTGGGTAGTAGGATCCCACAACCTATACCCCTTAATACCATCACCATATCCAAAAACGATAATCCTATTTTTCTTTTGGATCTAATGTAGAACATTGGTGTTTCAGAATTAGAGCATAGGATTCATAACCAAAAACTTTAAGATTAGAATAATTAGAAGGGTGACCTTTCCATACCTCTTCAAGAATATTTCTATCTATTGTTGTTGATGGTGATTGATTCACCAAATAACAAGTTGTATTTACTACTTCTACCCATAGTTCCTATTCAAGTTGGCATTACTAAGCATACTCCTTGCTCTCTCTAGAAGAGTCATGTTCATGCTTTCAAGAACTCCATTTTGCTAAGGAGTATAGGCAGTGGTTTTATGCCCATCAATCCCAAACTCCTTACAATAGTTATAAAATTCCATTGAAGTAAATTCACCACCATTATTAGTTCTTAAGAATTTAATAGACCTACTAGTTCTCTTTTCTACCAAATCTCTAAACTGCTTGAAAACAATAAATACATCAACTTTTATTTTTAGCATATAAACCCAAACCTTTCTAGAGAAATTATCTATAAAAGTTACAAAATATGATGATCCTCCATATGAAATAGTAGGGGATGGTCCCCAAACATTAGAATGGATATAGTCAAGGATTCCTTCACTGGTGTGTCTTCTGGTTTTAAATCTCTGCCTATTATGTTTTCCATAAATACTGTGCTTCTAGAAATCTAATTTTAAAGACTTTAGACTAGGAAGTAAGTTTTGATTAGATAATACCTTCAATCCTTGTTCTCTCATATGTCCATTTCGTTGATGAAATAGTAAAAAAGAATCATTATCTTTCTCAGATACCAGTGTCGCGTGATCTGACTCAGTTCTTCCTTCTAACAAAAATAGGTTACCAACCTTCTTCCCTTTCATAACCAGTAGCATTCCTTTATAGACTTTCATAACTCTACCTTGAACAAAACTCTTACATCCTCTAGTGTCTAAGACATCCAAATAAATTAGGCTCTTCCTAATCTCAGGTACATGTCTCACATCAGCTAGTATTTTAGCAGTTCTATCAAACATATTAATTCGAATGCTACCAATTCCCACATCTCTACATGATATATCATTTCCCATATAAACTATTCCATCATCTATAGACTGGTAAGTAATAAACCAGTCTCTATCAAGACACATGTGATTTGAAGCACCATAATCTAATAACCATTTTCGATCATGACATGAACCAATACTAATTGATAAAAGTTCATCAGTCATACCTCGATCTATTGTTGAACCTGTTTCAGTTTCATTTGCTTCCTTCGTCTCTTTTGGAGGGTCTTCCTTGTAGGCTTGTTGTCTCTTCCAACAATCTTTCTTCAGGTGTCCGAATTTTCCACAGAAACAACACTTAAGCTTGCTCTTTTTTCCTTTCGACTTTGACTGAGAGAAATCCCTCTAACCATGTCCTCTTTCTTTAGGTGTTCCTTTGACCATCATCGCCTCAGATGTAGAGGTTTTTGAATTGATTTTCTTCCTTGTTTACTTAGACAAAAGTGCTCCAACGATAACATCAAACTCAATACTTTATGTTGCATTGAAACTAATAGAGGTAACAAAGTGATCCCATGATGTGGGCAAAGAACACAATAATGTAATTGTCTTATCTTCAGAATCAAATTTTACTCCCATGCTGGTCAAATGAACTAAGAGAGTATTAAAAGTATTTAAATGATCATCTATTTTCGTACCTTCCTTCATGCGCAAAATGTACAATTGTATTTTCAAGAAGATCCTATTCGTCAAGGATTTCGTCATGTACAAGCTTTCCAACTTTGTCCATAAACTATCTACGGTCTTCTTCGCAACAATGTTGAACAAAAAATCATCAACTAAACACAGGCGTATGGAACTCAGTGCTTTCGCATCGATATCCTCCCGATATTCATCTATTATGGTCATGGGTTGCATTGCTTTTCCCGAAAGTACCTGCACCACGCCTTGTTGCACGAGAAGATCCTGCATCTTAACCTTCCAAATCTTGAAATTGCTCTTGCTATTGAACTTCTCGATTTTGAATTTGGCACTCTAAGTTTTCTCCATTAGAAGAAAGAAAAATTCCGAAAAACACCAATTCTTATAATAACCAAGGCCCTTTTAAAAAATAATGTAACCTTGTACTCAAAGGTTGAACCCAAAAAATTCATGGTGAAAAGGTTTTTTTTTTAAATATTTAAAAAATATTTTTACATCTGAATAAAAAATCTTTTACTAAATCCACCATGTATAATGTATTTGCACCATACCAAGTGCATTCACCATTTAATTCATACCTTTAATTTAAAAACCATTTACTAAATCTACCATGTATAATGTATTTGCACCATACCAAGTGCATTCACCATTTAATTCATACCTTTAATTTTTCATAAGAAAGAAAAACATATGAGAATGTTTTCTAATATACGAGAGTCATCACACCTACTGAAGTGAATTCCCTATAACGTGTTGGTATGGGTCATCGCACCTCCAACTACAACCAGGTTGCGAGAATGTATGGTGGTCGTCGCCCCTCCCGATATAGCTAGGGTGCGACAATCTTAGGAGTTTTCGGAGTTTCCAAAGCTCGCCAATGGGTCGTCGCACCTTCCAAGAGGAGGCCTCTGCGACGATGTGGGAATCGACGCACCGTACACAGGTTTCACTCCTACGTCTCCTCCAAGAATTTGACTCCCTTGACAACCTCTCCTCTAACCTTCTCTGATACCACTTTTTATATTCGTAAATGAGAAAACACAAATATCACATATGATAATAAAAAATCACACATATTATAAACATAGAGAATTTATGTGGTTAACCCAAATGTTGGTCTACGTCCACCAAGAAGAGGTATCGATTGTCTTATTATTCAGATCAAGGAGATTACGTCAGCTCACTCATACTCCTCTCATGTATGCCTCTATGGGCTTACATAAATTTATATACATTTACATATGAAACTAATTATTAAATGCAATCTCATCCATATTCTAACTTGGTCTTATTGGTTACAACCAACGCTAAATTATAGGATCTGAAATCCTAATCTTGGAGGAATTCATTGTCACCATTTTCCAACAACCCTGTCAACCTTCATAGAAGAGTGCCTTTAATATATTGCATATTGGAGTAAAATGGATGCATTTTTTAATATTTTTAAACTCACTTTTATTATGGATCATAAGCATATTTTTTTATTAAAAAGTAAGGTGATATAATATGTTTTTTTAAGGAATTATATGGGAGTTATAAGATTGAAAATTTATATGGAGGAGTTTTCTCCATTATAAGTGAATGTTGTTTTGAAGTTATAAGGGTGCTAAAGGGTGCTTTTAATGGTGTTATAAAAAGTGACGATCACTCTTGGCATGCACAAGAAGATACAAAATTGAATTTTGTGGCATCAATAAACATCTCTCTTCCATATTCTGTATAATGGAAAGAATTGAAGAAATATTTACAATATTGCACACATTAATTAACTCAACCATGGAATCTACAATTGCAATAAACAAGTGCACTCTCGGTAGAATGATGACTAGTGATAACAGTCACAAATATGAAGATGAATTAGATGAAGTCCCTATGTCAGAAAAAGTTACGGATAAATGTGGAAAAGAAATTAGAATTGTTCGAGCATGGGAAGAGTTACTCTTTAAATGAAATAGATATGGACTAAGATATGAAAATGATGTTGACAACCTTTTTCATATTCCTAATTATTGTGAACCTGTTTGCTTTGTTAGTGGAGGTTTTTTGAATGATGATAAGAAGAAAGAGCTTGAGGATATTGGTAAGGAACAAGTACATGATATTCTTTATGATGATGATGTTACATATATTCCAGATCATGATAATCAATTTCATAAAGAACCCATACAGTGCAAACATTGTCACGAGTTTGGTCATGATAAGTCAAATTGTTTTGATCTTCACCCATGAAGATTTTGTGGGAAAACAAATCACCTCTCAGTAAGGTGTCAAAAGTGAAAGCATAAACATATTCATTTTGAATGGTTAGGGAATTGGCATTGGTGTTTTGAATCCAATTTATTGGAGCATTTTTATCGACGGATTTATACACAAGTAAAGTTGTACTTGAATGGAGATATTTATACAGTTGACGGACATGATTTTTTTTCAGGTTTGGATGATATAGGGTATGAGTCGGGCCCAGTTGATGTAGTCTTTTGAATTGAAGATATATTCAGCCAGCCCTTTGAATATTCGCTTGACACATTGTTGATTGTCAAGCAGTGATAGTTTTTCAGGCACGAATGAACTTATGATTAAGGGGGAATGTTGAAAACTGTCTAATCATAGTTCATTATCTTACCCTAATGATCATACCGTTAGAGGACAATTGTAGTATATGTACTATATATACATTATTGATGTACATATTAATTGAATTGACTTTGTGACATTTATGCCATCTACTTTTATTTCTTGATTTTGTTGTTAGTTATTCACTTTTTTGCCTATATTCTAAACAATATCTTAACATATGGATGAACAAAATTATATTATTCTCACCACATTGCATAATAAAGACAATGTTGCAGTCACACATGAAAGAGTGACATTCTTCCAGGCTTGAATGCACTTGCATGAATTGAAATTTTAACAAAACAGTATGATGCATGTGATCAAGAGTGGTCTGAATGAATTTTCTTTTGTCGTGGCTGCACTTTCTTGTTACACAACAAACCCAATAATTAGATCACCATTACCTAGTCAGTCATATTTTTCTATCTGGAAAAAGTTAATACCATCTTTGGTAGAACCATTAGTTCGAAATGACACTCATATACCAACCATTATTTAAAGGCCTAGATGACAATCTGATTTGGAATTTGTCAACGGAATTTATAAAGCTCTATTCCCGTTTAAGCATAAACCAGAATTCTTTCTTATTTTTAAGATGAGCTCTGGTTTGTAGGTTAATCAGTGTAAATCATGGAGAGTTGAGGTTTTACTTGTTTACATATAGTACAATGTATTACATGATAGTTTTCCATTACCTTATTTTCATACTTCATCATGTGAAAATATTTTGTTTTAATTGGCAAATTATATGTTTTTTTGTTATAGATATTTTTTTTCATGAAGGCTGTTAGAACTATAAGCTTAAGTCCTGATATTTTATAAGCTTAAGTCCTAATATTTTGTATTTTCAAGGTGTAGTAGTTGTATAGATTAAGTCCTAATATTTTATATTTTCAAGATGTAATAATATTTTATATTTTCAACATGTAGTAATATTTTATATTTTCAAGATGTAGTAGTTGTATTAGCAATTATTTTCAAGAAGTAATAGTTGTATTTCATGTGTATTTATTAATTGTAGTTTTGAGAGGCTTCTAAATTTTGTGGATCTGGTGTGAATTTCCTTCCATTAAAATGGAATTGGTGGCTCTATGTAATGCAATTGTGGGATCTTCATTTAATTGTAGAAGACTAGAGTTTGGAAATGAAAATTGTTTTTGGTATTAAATCTTTGTTTGATTGATATAGTGTTATTAGCAGTAATGGTTTTTGTGTTTTTTTTTTTTTTTTAATTCATCAAATTGATATTAGAGTGGGTTCCAGGTGTTTTTGGTGTTTCCCTTGTGGTTAGTTGAAAAAGTTAATAATTATTGCAGTAAGTATCATAATTTGATGGCAATAATTATAATATCTTGTATATGTAGACAAAGACTGTTTTTTACTCTCATGAATTATGAGAGCCTATTGAAAATGTTTTACTTTCACTAAGGATGAAAATAATGCGTTGAAAGAGATTATGTCTTGAGAGAGTTTGCAACTAGAAAATCCAAGCAATCATGGGAAGCTTTGAAAAAATAATACCAAACTAGCAAAAAATAAAACTTTCAAGTTACAATTGTAAAGAAGTAAAGAAGAGATAATGAAAATTTACAAATGAAGGAATTTGATTCTATGAAATATTTCTTTAAGTGCACTGTGAGAACGATTAATCTAACTAGAATTAATGGAGACACACTTAAGGATCAACCAATCATTGAAAAAATCTTAAGAAATCTTTCTCCCATATTTGGTCATATTGTTATAGAAATAGATGAGTTAAAAGATTTAACTGAAATGTGATTTTAGATATCAAGTTTTAATGAGAACTAGAGGCAAATAATATAGCAATAGGGGTTTCGCCAAAAGTGGTGAAAGTGGAAGATTCAATAGTAAACAAAATAGTTTTTGAGAATCAAGTTTCCCTTCAAAGTTTTTTCTCAAATATATGACAAATCTAAAGTTTGGACATTGTTCATATAAATGAAAAAGAAAACCTTATGACATGGATAAAGAAAATGAAAATTACATTAAAACGGATGGAAATGAAAGTGGAAAAAATGGAAATTTATTTATGGTTTGAAATGTAGTAGAATAAAATAATAAAGATATATGGTGTTTCGATAGTGATTATATCAACCAATGAGTAGAAACAAATAAATGATTTTTAGCATTGATGAATTAGTAAAATTGAGAAGAGAAGCAATAATAATAAAGTAGAAGTAATTGGTAAATGAACTATCTCTATTTGCACAAACCAAAGTGAATGTATATTATGTTCTTAGATTTAAACATATCTTCATTAGCATTGGAGATTTAGTTGAAAATGGATATAAGATTAGTTTGAGAATGCAATATTTTTTTTTATAGAAATGACATTGATAGTTAAATTGCAATTAAAATGAAAAAACGTTTCCTTGAACTTAAATTTGACACAAATAACAATAGACTAATCTAGTTTGTGCATTCAGTTATGTCCATTTAAGCTTCATTGGGTTGAATTTGTTGTATAAGAAGTGAATGGTAAGAGGACTTCCTTTGACCTAATAAAATGTGTGACAGACACATTTTAGGAAAACAACATAGAAATATGTTTGCCTCTCATAAATCACGGAGAGAAAGAGTTCCACTTGAGTTGATTCATTCAAATCTCCATGGTCTTATAAAATCCCTTTTCTTGGCAATAATCGGTATTTTATAATATTAATAAATAATTTTACTAAAATAAAATGCGTTTATTTCTTAAAGAATCAATTTGAGGCCTTTGAAATCTTCAAGCGATTCAAGGCTCTAGTTAAAAAACAAAGTGGATACTTCATAAAGTTCTTAAGGACTAATAGAGAGGAGAATATACATCAAATCATTTTTTGAACTTTTGCAAAGAACATGGACTTAAGAATAATTTTATTCTAGGTATACATGATAATAGAATGGTTTGGAAAAAAGGAAAAATTGAACCATTTAGGAAGAATAAAACCATTCGGGAAATTACTACGAGCATGTTGAAGTCTAATGGATTTCCCAAAGAATTCTAGGGTCAAGAAATAACAATTACAATTTATTTGGTGAATATATGTCCGAGAAAAGGTGTCTATAACATGATTCCACTTGACACATGGAAGAAGAAAAATCGTAGTGTTGAAGAATTCAGATTTTTTTAGTTGTGTTGCATTTGTACATATACTAAAGGAAATGATGAAAAAATGAATGATAGAGGAAAAAAATGAAACTTCATCGGATATAATGAGTACCTGAAAGCATATAAACTATACAATCTTGATTAAAAGGTGTTAATAATAAAAATATATGTGCATTTTGTTAAATATAAAGCATGGGATGATCATTAAGGAGAAACATGAAGTGTCACCATAACAATAACTTCTATACAATTCAAATTTTACACAAGGTATCACCATAGTAATACCTTGAAGAATTGTTATTCAACATAAAGCACAAGATGTCATCAACTGACACCTGCATTGAGAATATCACAAGTCCTTGGTGAAGCAACACCTCCATATAGTAATCCAATAAAAGAGGAATAAATGAACCATTATCTTCAAGGAAAATAAGAAGATTGAACGAGATATGTGAGGAATCCAAGTATGAAGTGATAATGAGTTGGTGGATTTTTATTTATATTCTTAATTTCATCCTATGTACTTGATGATAGTGTAAAAGAAAGAAAATGGTGTGATTTCATTGATGAGAAAATAAATTATTGGTGTGAAGTGGATTTATAAAAACAAGAATACTAAGAATACTATAGAAGGAATAATTGAAAGATATTAAGAAAATCTTGTGGTTAAATGGTACAAACAATTGGAATGAAGATATTATAACAAATCCTTTTTTTCTGTAGAAAATATGGAAACAAAATAAGTTTTCTTGAAAATCATAACTCAACATAAATGGAAAGTGCATAAGATGGATGTGAAATCCACTTTTTTCAGTGAAGTATTAATGGAAGAAGCACATGTTGAACAACCACCTAGTTTTGAGATTCAATGCCTTTAAAATAAGGTATGTATGTTGAAAGTAACTTTGTATGGACTCGAGTAAGTGCCGAGAGATTGATATGGTCATATTAAATAATAATTGTTGAGAAATTCTTTTAGTAAAGGTAGCAGTGGGCCAACACTCTATGTCAAAGTCATAAATCGAGGTGAAATAATTATTGTTTTGTTATATGTAAAGATCTATTTTTTACTAGAAATAACAATCTAACCATAAAAGAGTTAATAGTAATAATAAATAATGAATTTCAAATGACAAATATAGGATTATTGAGATATTTTCTTGTTATTGAGGTTAAACAAAGAAATGAATATATTTTCATATCTCAAGCCAAGTATGCAAGAAATATTTTCAAGATATTCAGGATGTTAAATAGAAAGCCAACACCAACATTGGAAATGATAGCTAAGGAAAGATTATTATAGTAGCAATGTGGTTCAAACATTATAAAACATTATGGTTCAAATTCTTATTTATTAATACTACAAGAATTGATATCATGTATGCATTTAGTCTAGTCTCCATGTTCAGGAAGTTTCCAAAAGAAAGACATTGGAAAGCAAGAAAGGGAATGTCACTTTTCATTGTAGAAGATGATTATGTGGAAACAAATGTAGTATCATGTCAATATGTATGGTAAAGGAGGACACTATTATATTTGAATCAAGGAGTTCAAGAAAATAAAAAATAACTTTATGTAATAATCTATACTCTATATTTCTAATAAAGATCTATATTTTCGGAGTGACAAAAAACACATAGACATGAAACATTTCACATGGGAATTGATTGAGATTGGAGAGATCATTTTAAAGTTCTAGAGGTTAGAGGAGTAACTCACATACATATTCACAAAAGAATCACTAACGAATAATTTTGAGCATTGAGATTTGTCAATATCAACAATTACTTATGTGATACCTCAACTATCACTCTAGTCTAGTGATCCTTAATTCTCACTACATTGATGCCTCATGGAATCATTAGAAATTTAGCGACAATAAACTTAAGGGGTTACTTGTATTTCTAATCTCGACGCCTAATATTTTATATTTCCAAGATGTATTAGTTGTACTATCAAGTATTAGTTGTAAATTTGTTGTGTATTAGTTGTAGTTTAGATAGACTTCTTGTATTTTTGGATCTTTTATTTTTGGATGTTGAATTCAAAGAAGATGAAGAATGGGATGGAAGCATGGACAAGACTATATCTCTTGGAGAAGTAATAACTCAAGAAGAAGATGAAATAGATGAGTAGAATGCACAAGCTAGACAGTAAGGTTTGCAAACTCAATATAGAGATAGTCCAACAAAAACTCCAAGAAATTTTGTTCAAGGTGAGTAATCGAGTCGAGTAGCTGAGTCTACTTTTACTTCTCATTCAAGTAGTGTAACTGAGTCTACAAATTCCTCCATAAGGTCTAGAAAGACTAGAAGTTTAAGAGAAATATATGAGGATCTAAATGTGCATTCAAATTTTGCATTGTTTGCTTGTGAACCCACATGTTTTGAAGAAGCAACTAAAGAAGAAAATTGGGTCCAAGCAATGGATGAAGAAATTGATTCCATAGAGAAGATTGATACATGGGATCTAGTAGAATTAATGGAATATAAAGATTTCATTGGTGTAAAATGGTCTTAAAAAACAAGTTCAATGAGAAAGGAGAAGTTGAAAAGCACAAGGGGGAATATTTGTAGCAAAAGGTTTTTCACAACATCCTGGAGTATATTATGGTGATACTTTCACACTAGTTGCAAGGTTAGATACAGTTAGATTTGTCTTATCCATATCAACTCAAAACAGGTGGAAATTCTACCAAATGGATGTGAAGTCAAGATTCTTGAATGGTATTTTAGAAAAATAAGTATATGTGGTGCAACCATTAGGATATGTGATTAAAGGATATGAAGATAAATTCTATAGATTGAAAAAATATATTTGTGGGCTAAAGAAATCTCTTATAGCTTGGTATAGTAGGATTGACTCATATTTGATCAATATAGGATTCAATATAATCAACAATGATCCCACATTGTATACAAAGGTAAATAAACAAGGTCAACTATTGATTGTGTGTTTATATGTTGATGATATGATCTTCACAAGAAATTTGTCAGTGGACAAGTTTAAGGAAGCCATGAAACAAGAATTTTAAATGACTAATTTGGGGTTAATGAAATATTTTCTTGGTATAGAAGTTCTTCAATGAGATTCTGATTTTTTTTTATTTCGGGCAAGGTATGCCATGGATGTGTTGAAGAGGTTCAAGATGATGAATTTTAAACTAGCACAAAATCCAATTGCAATAGGGAAAAATCTTAGCAAAGAGGATTGGGGATCTAATGTAGATACAATAGTATTCAACAAATTGGTTGGTAGTCTCATGTACCTCACTTCCACTAGGCCAGACATTATGTATGTTGTTAACTTGATTTCTAGGTTTATGTAATTTCCAAAAGATTCAAATTGGGAAGTTGGAAAAAGAATTATGAGATATATTGTTGGTATAACATGATATGGCATATTATATTAGAGAACTAGTAATGATTTTTTATTGGATATACCGAAAATGATTTTGAAGGTAGTCTTGATGACATGAAGATTACTTAAGAATATGTTTTCCATCTTGGTTTAGGTGCAATTTCGTGTATATCCAAGAAGCATTCCATTGTGATGATTTCTTCAGCTGAAGCTAGCCACAACATTATTTTGTCAAGTAGTTTGGTTACATAGAGTATCAGGTGATATTCTACAAGGAAAAGAAGGACCAACTTGAGTGTATTGTGACAAAAAATCAACAATAGCTCTATCAAAGAACCACTTTTTCGTCAGAAATGCAAACATATTTATACTAGATATCATTTTATTAGAGAGTAAGGATGCTTTTAAAGATGAAAATTTATATTGAAAAGTAGAAAATTGGGCTAATATTGCTAGTCCTTAATACCAAAAATGTAAAATTATTGGCAGTATATTTGTAAAAATATTCAAATTTATAAGGATTTTATATAGTTTCTATAAAATTTTGACAATTTTTAAGGTAAGATAATTTTATTCTATGCATTTTGGGCTAATAGTTCTTAGAAAAAATGGAATTTGTCTAATCTTTTTTTGGGAAAAACCATGGAAAATTAGTCCATTTACTAAATCTATCCCTGAAAATCATTTATGTTAGAGAGCTTGTAATCAATAGATAAATCTATTTGGGATCTTGTAGATCAAAAGACCAATTGACTGACATATTTACAAAGCCATTGGAAAAAGATCTGTTAACTATTTTTGAAAACTGTTAATTTTATACTTTAGAAGAGTTTCAGTTAGTTGTGCATTAGCTATTTTTGACAGTTTTAAGATTCCAAAGTTGAAGAAGAGTCTTAGTTAGTTCCATTTAGTTGAAAAAAATTCTAGAAGAGTTGAGTCCTATTCCTATTATTACTAAATTTTGTGTATTTAACTCTCTGTAGAGAAGCAGTGAAACAAGAAGTTTTAGAGTAGCTAGTCTTGTGTTCTAGTTTTTGTGTGTTTATGCAAAGTTCATACAACCCTAAATGTTTATGAAGAGTTCATACAACCCTAACTGTAAGAAATTCACCCCTCCCTCCTTCAAATTTGACTTAAAAATATTAGATATTATTTTGCATAGTGTAAGTTATTAATCTATAACCTATATTCACGAGTATTAGTCGCAACTTACCAATAATTCTCATGATTTAAATAGTCCACTTAATTACAAATTTTAATTGTAATTGCAATTTGAATAAAATATAAAATAACATTTCAATAGTTCTTCATCCTATAAATTCTGATCTGATATAAAACCATTTAAATGAACCACATTAAGTGCTGAGAAATTGAAACATGCTAAAATGTTCTTCATCCTAAAAATTCTGATCGATATGAAACCATTTAAATGAACCATGTTAAGTGCTGAGAAATTGAAACATGCTAAGATGTTTGCATTTACAATGTATAAATTCTGATCGATATGAAACCATTTAAATGCACCATATTAAGTGCGGAGAAATTGAAACATGCAAAGATGTTTGCATTTACAATGTAAGATTTCAATGAAGACGCCAAGCACCACCCTCTCACATGATGCGGTAATAAAGCGGAGGCCTAAATCAGCAACCAAATTGAAGCGGTAATGAAGTGGTGACCTAAATCAACAACCAAATTGAAGAAAAGGACTCGACAAAATCTTCGTAACACTCTCACAAAAAGATTTATTTCTCGCTTCCTATGACTAATGCAAATGGGGACGTTGGAAAGGAATGGTATACGCGGTAGCTACTTTGTGTTGAAAGTGATTCATTAAAAGCATAGACTTATTAGAATGCGATTTTTTTATTAAAAAGACAATATTATCTTAAAACTTAATGTACGTTAAGATAAATATATGCCAACCTAAATTCAAAGTTTTGACTCACTCGGTAAATAAATTTGGTTTACTTAGAAATTAAATTGAATTTACTATTAAAAAGTTCACTATATCATACATCTAATGTGTTATGCAGCATAAGTATAACAAGATATTTTTAATGAGATCATTTACACAATTTAATTTATACTAGTAAAAACCATGTGGTAATGATAATCTGAATTCTTATTAAAAGGAGAATTATAATAACCAATCACATGCATACAACCATCCTCTTCTTATACATTGTATTTAGTTTATGAGTAGACTATGACAATATTCATTTCAAGTTATAGTTTTTGTTTAAATATATTTATAATCGCAACAATTAAAAAAAATGTTAATTTTTTTTTACAATCATTAATTAAATTTAAATTTAATTATATAATTATTGATAAAATTACAATTTTCTATTACTTAAATTATATCTTTCAATTTATAAATAAGTTCAACACTCTAAAAAAAAATCCATATTACACAGAAAATGTATAATCTCAACATCATTAGGCAATCTTAAAAATCCTGATTACATACAAAATGCTTAATGTCAAAACTGATATTTACAATTCCAAAAAGTCTGTCAAAACTGCTAAAAAAATAACACCCCAAATAAATTAAAAAGGTGTTTTAAATACTAGTGGCTCCCACTATGTTTCATTGGTTGGCTATGGCTATTGTGACACGTCAGTGGTTTATGGGGATAATTTCTCGAATAGTATGTTTTCGTTACCCAGTGCTATCTTATCGTGTTTGTTATAGTAGTTTATCTTGACATATGATTCCCTCAAGCTGTCAAGATGGATATCCGCATCGACGCGCAAATTTGTGTCCAGGAACCTAAGAACCTAAGAACCTAGTCGATGGATATCCGCCGCCATTGAGGATTGTCTTGGGAGTCCCCATGAATAAATTTTGGTAGCAAAATCCTGCATAGCCTAAAAGTCCTTTACAGCAATCGCCGCCGAAAGCAAGCCGCATGCGCGTTGGTGTTATTTCATTAGATTAAACTCTTCCGCGATGCTTATGTTTTTTTTTTCTTGCCTTTTTCCAATTGGCTTGGACTTAAATTTCGTTTTTTTTATATCCCTTTTCCAATTTCCTTGCACTGAATTTTACTTTTGTACTAATCTTTCTTGAAATTGAGTTTTAAATCCATTAAAATTATTGATTTTGATTTCACAAAGAAATTTAGCAACATCAACAATAGATCCTATGTCTATAACTTCATTCCCCCCAAAAGAAGCCTCCGATTTTGTTTCAGAACCCTGAAAACCTCAGCCAACCTACTGCGGCATAAACAATTTCAACCCAAATTATAATTTCCAAATCGGAACCCTGAAAACCTCAGCCAGCCTACTGCGGCATAAACAATTTCAACCCAAATTATAATTTCCAACCAATCTTAACTGTCTCGAAGAAATTTTCGTTCCCGTTATTTTGGCCCGTCCCAACGGGCCAAAATGTTTGTCTGTACTACGCATATTCTCTGCAGCGCTGTGCAGTAATAATCTCAATGGCTGCTCTGACAGTCAAAAGGTGTTTCGGGCTCGAATGGACATAATTGGACGAGAAGCACCTACTTTAGTCTTGGAAAGGCTCAAGAAATGATTGCATCATATGGTGGATTTCACTTTACAACTGACTGACAGCTAGATGAAGTTCTGGACCGGGGAAACATTGAATCTGGACGGGCAAACATTGAACCTGGACGTCTTTTGCACATGAGAGAGTCCATTCCATATTCGCACTGTCCTTGACAGTGTTTTATCTGGCTTTTCTGCTCAAACAAAGGCCAAAGGCAAGAACAGAAGGTGGCAGTATTTGTATATCAAGAGTGCCAGAGTTTATTTTTTGTGATCCTGAGCGATTTCAGCAGATTATCAGCAATTTTGTCTCCAATTCTGTCCAATTTACAGAAGAATAGGACTATAGTATTCCCACCACCTTGCATAGAGGAGACAAAGCTGCACTCAGACCTGACAGATTTACCTTCTTTCAGGCTCTATTCAAGGATTGATTGCAGATGCAGGAATTGGAATTGGAATTTTAAGAACACCATATGATGTATGTGAGCGATGATGGATTGGAATGAACTTCCTTTTGTCTTGGCTGCACTTTCGTTACACCGGAAATCCAATAATTAGATCACCATTAGCTGGTGATTCAAAATCTTATATGGGGATAAGGTGATGGTAGCACAAGTAATTCGAAATATCAGTAATCTATCGACCACTGTTTATATAGGTCTATATGACCATCTGATTTAGCTGTTCTCAACGAAATTCATGAAGCTCTACTCCCAATTAACTATGAATCCCGATACTTTTTAATCTTTAAGATAATCTATGCGTGAAACGAATAAATAAAATACATTCAGATATTTGATCTAATTTATTTAAAAGATATATTTATCTGCAAGTGCATTTACTTTTAGACTAGTATATTTGTTTTTTTGGCAACTACTAAGCAATGTCGAGTTAGTGAGTCTTACTTTCTCATAAATACCTTTAGACTAGTATCTTTGTTTTGTTGGCCACTGAGTAAGCGATGTCTAGTAAGTGAGTCTTACTTTCTCATAAATACTTTTAGACTAGAGTAAGCAATGTCGAGTATGTGAGTCTTACTTTCTCATAAATAAGATAATGTAACATACCATGCACTTCCTTCTCAACCATTGTTTTTATTTTCAAAACAAAAATTGTCATTTGTTTTTATTTATATTTTTCTAATCCCTTATGCATGAATATCACCATCTTATCGTTCATACTAAATTCATAGTAAAACTTCTCATACATAATAGAATCACAAAGAATATAAAGCTTTTAATGCTACAACAATTATACATCGATAGGGTTCAACAACACATGTATTCCAATAGAGGACAAACATGAACAATCAATAACCATTCACACAACCAGATCAAAGATCAACACATCCTGGTAAAATCTCTATGGGGAAACATCCATGGCCTCGACCAGCGTGGCCAGTTGGAGCAATTTATTAATGCAAAAAAAAAAGTTTACATCGATCATTGGCAAATGACCCTCCATGCTCTTTAAAAAGATATCATGGACTAATCGAGTGCTAAGCCACATATCAATGTAGTCGTTAAGGTCGAGGAGAATATGAACCATTGGATCACTCTATGTCAGGAACATATTGTGATCGTTGGATTTCCTAACTACAAATGCATACTGATGCATACTAAAGAAACACACAAAGACACACACTTTTACCTAATGACACATTAGACCAAGTAGATCTTAACTAACTCCTAGTTGTCTAAATATCATAACATCCCCCCTTAAGAACAAGTTGGGATAGGATTGAAGGATTTACAATAGTGACACAATAGGAGAAGGAATGAGGCATTAGAGGCTATCCCCCTTTAATGAAAACTTCCTAAACGTCTAATATAGATCAGAGTTTAGAAAACTTCGCTTCTGTAAGAGACTTTGTGAAAATGTCTGCAACTTGATCTTTTGTAGGGAAAAGGAGCACTTCAAGAACTTGATCATGAATGATCTTTCTGATGAAGTTCATGTGTAGCTCGATGTGTTTGTTTCCCTGATGTTGAACTTGGTCTTCGGGGATCTTGATGACACTCTGATTGTTGCACCAAAGGTTAGTCGAATGTTGATGCTGGAATCCAAACTATGAAGTGATCTGTCGAAGCCACAAGTGATCTAGATTTATGAACAGAATGAAATGAAAACACAGATCTGTAATATTAACATAGAGACATAATGAATAATAACAAAGATATAGTAAAAATTTACTTATATTAAATAAGAAATATGTTGAAACTGTAAAATGTAGATTGAAACAAGCTTGCTAGAATGGTGGCAACTTATCTCTGAGAAAAGATGTTATGGCTATGCTCATTTGCAAGAAGATGAGTACAATGAGGCTAAAAAGACATTTTTACATCAAATATGAATGTTAAAACCCTAGACATAAAAAAACCTAACCCTAGGAGATGAAGCACCAAAAGTCATTTGGGCCCTGTTGGGGTAAGTTGGTACATCAACTTCCCGGGGTCGTAACTTTTGCACAAGATCTTCGTTTTAGGCACATGATAACCCATTAGAAAGGTCTATATGTGGACTACACATTACATTGTCACACATTGACTATGTTTGTAGTGTGACTGTGGAAGGCCCAATTTTTTTTAGGGCTTCAAAATGACCCCAAAATTTTAGAACCCAATAATCTAGAAAAAAACTACCAAGATGGAAAATGAAACTGCCACGATAAAATATGTATGTGAGCTATTTGAAATAGGTGGGTAGCCATTGATATCCACCTAGATAAATCCTTCCCCCTTATGAATCAATGGTCTTCATTTCGTTAATTTCCCCCATAAGATGAGGAAATTTCTATTGAATTGGGCCCTAGGTGAGCCACTTCTCTTGGTGGAGGAGATGCCCTACTTTGACAACATGATAAAGCTCAAACTTCTGTTGGTGAGTTCCCTTGATCTTTGTGTCTATGATCGGATTAGTGGATGCATGTTCCATGCAATCAGGGTTGATCTTTATTAGTGCCAATTATTATGCTACCTCTTCTGTGTCTAATAAAGGTGGAAGGTATGGTTGAAGGAGGTCCACATTAAAACTAGGTCTAATCCAAGGAAGGGTGGAATTTTGAGCTCAAAATCATTGTCACCCATGGCCTTGGTGATGGTATAAGGTCCATAACAGAATGGACAAAGCTTCCAATGGGGTCCTGTAAGTCGTTATTTCTGCAAGTGCAACCAAACTTTATCTCCCACATTAAACTTGTGTGGCACCCAATGTTGATCATGGTGTTGTTTGTACTTGGAATTGGACTTCTACAAAATATCCTGAACTTGTTGTTGGATGTTCTAGATTTTTTCAAAGAACTGGGTGGCTTTGTCAACTTCATTTTCTGCATGGAATGATTCTTTTTTTGTGGACGCAAGGGGTCGTGCAACATCCATGGGACCTGTTAGTGATAGAAGTTGCTCCTAGGCTGTTATAGGGTCAAGCCTAGCACATCTTCAGTTATTGCAATGATTTTATAAATAAGGATGTGTTTTGGGTTTTGAAAAAAAGGTGGATCAGGTAAAGTGAAAGAGAAAGAATAAAGGAATAAGCTAAAATGCAGACCAGTGAATCACCATTGGGCATGGAGTCAAGTAAACACTATATTAGATTGAAGGCAAGTGAACTGCATATCAGACAAAATACTTATATGATGATGTTTAGAAGAATGGAGAATGTGACAAATAGTAGAACATCCACCAAACATAGATTCTCTCTCCAAAATGGATATGACAGATACTTGAACAAATCACACAAACAACAGGCAGATCACAACAAATCTTGCTGCTCAATAATCTATTGTTTATCGACAGTCATTGATTCTCAATGGTTGTAACTCATTCAAGCAAGAGGGAAAAATAGAATGGAAAACGAAGAAATCACAATCTGATCACACAACTCACAAGGATGTTCAATGTTAGAAATGAATGCTTAATAAAACTTGCCATGGGCTTACAATGCTCATACACAGGCCGATTAATCAAATTCTTCTCAGGCCTTACCCTCCCCTCCTCTTATTACAAAACATTGATTAAATAGGAAAAAATAATAATAAATTTTTTGTTGACTTTGTGGGAAACAAAATCATAACAAAATCTAAAACAAACTAAATGTTTCCAAGATATCTCAAATTGCTGGAAAATTTGGGATCCTCTGCTTGCTATTCTTATGCCTGAGATTGATTCTCAACTTTAACAATAGTGCCCACAAATTTTAAAGATGATTTTTCCACATGTTCATCTTTCACTTGTACTCGGATGCTTCCTCATGATTTGTTCTCACAAAATATGAAGATATCAATCTAATTTTCGAGAATATTGGAAAAAATAGTTGATCCCCTGCCACATATGCAATTTATCCTCTTCTCAACAAATCTGGAATTGATCCAAAATTATGCAAAATACTCTGCCACACTAGAACACTTAATCTGTTTTGGTTGACTGCTGATATTATGCCTTCAAATCTGTCAACCATGTTCTCAAAATATTGGAAATGAATCTTTGACCAACTATTAATCCTTTTCCTGAGAACATGGAATGTGAACTTGGAAATGTAGATCTGATGTAGATTTCCTCTGCTGCCAGGTGCCTTGTCTCCAGCTCAACAAGATCTCTCGATGCCTGAAAATATGGAATCAATATTTGACCTATAACTCTTTCTCCTTGAAATCTAGAGGTTGTTTCTTTGATTGATCTTTGGCCTTCTTATACTGGGCACAATTATCTCCCAAGATATTTTCCCCCAATATGAGTATGCTTTCCCCATTATCATATCAACATGATCAATTTGCTCAAAATCCTTTGATTTGTTGGAACTTTCATCAATCTGTGTATTGTTGTCCTGATTTTTTGTTTCATCTTTAGTCGGTCCTTAGCTGCTAAAAGTTCTTGAATGGCCTCATTTGGATTTTTATCTTCCACCAATGCATTTTTAAGGACAATTAGAATTTCAAGGGAACTTGTACTTGAGTCCATTATGCCATTCGGATAAGTGACAACCCTCCCTTCATAATCTTCAAGAACATATCGTAGATCACCAAGGAAATGAAATGCATCTGGATCTTTTGTGCTTTTTTGAGTAAGTTGAGAAGTAGCTTCACTGTATTCTCCTAATTCTGCATGAGCAACAATTGCACCCTCTAGAGCCTCGATATCTTCAAAATTATACTTGAGAGTTTCTTCAAAATGCTGAAGTTGAGCCTATAGATTGAAGCTCTTCTATTAGCTCAACCAAGACCCTGAAACTTAGCGTTGTCTTTTGCTGTGAGATCCTTCTACTCTATTTGTTTCTCTTCACTTCCAGATGGAAGAAAATCACCAATTGCAAAGACAAGTGAAAAAGCCATGATTGCAACTCCAATTCCAATTTTCGCAGCAAGTCCAAGCGAACTCTTCTCTGAATTGGAAATTGGAGCATCATAGTCAATAGGCTGATATTTTTTTTTTTCTTCAAACTCCTTTTTCTCAAGTGTAGACCGTCTTATTACATCAAGGCGTTTGATCAAAGGATGGATCAACATCAGTGTCTAGAGATGAGGAACAGAGAGCAATTCCAATACTGTAATATTTAAGATGATATCAAAACATGGTCGCAACCGTGGAGTGCTTCACACTAAAAATTAAATGAAGTCTTTGGCAAATGATCTTGACACTTGGATTTTTGACGATCAAACCCTTTGACACCTGCAACTTCTTTTGACACAATTAGCTTAGATTACTTGTGTGTTGATTTGTGCTCGACATGTGGACTTTGGCATGTAGTTGGTTGTGTTGCTAATTTGTTTGTATGTTGATTGCAAGTCTCAGGTGCTGGAGATGGCTCCGGGCCAATAAATTTGCTAGACTAATCATTAAGTCTGTAAAAGAAAACCGAGAGCATATAACTTGACCATATAAGCCAAAATTGGCTTTATAATACCATTTTTTATTTTGCCAGAAAATTGCCTTTTAATCCATAGTTAATGATCCTTACTTAATATCAGCCTTAAACACATTTTAAAATACCAACTTATCTCGATGAAGTGGAATCAAGCCATTATAACATTGTAAAGGCGTATGGAACAAGGACTTCCACCCTTTCTATACCTCCCTCCAACGAGGTAAGTTAAAATCTCAACACTATTTCTGGCATATGCAATACCGGTGCTCAGGGACAACACTTCTCAGGAACAAAACTTCTCGGTGTACGGGAATAACCTCATTCCTGCAACAAGGAGAAAATTGAAAATTTAGTATCTGGATATTAACATTGGCTCCTTATGGGGGATTATGCTCTCCTTATGAGGCATCAAGAACAAGTAGACCACTGTGCCTTTTCCTCTGCGCATCCGTGCAACGCAGCCTACAAACTTTTGTCTCTGCAAACATTCGCATTCTTCTATGTTGTGGCTAGTCCTTTGGGTTATGGAGTTTGTCAATAGCATTTCAAATCAGGCCCAAACTTCTGCAAGTTATTCAAACTCTAACAGAATGATGAAACCAAATTTCTTGTTGCAAACCTGATTACACTATGGAAATTGTAAAAGCAAATGCTCAAGAAGAGAGCTTATTGCCTACCCTACTTCTAACCAATTACACTATCACTTGATCAAGTGAAATCATGTTTCCAATGAAACCATGATAACATCCAGTTGACTGTAAAAAATCCTTGCATGCAGAATAAGATCAAAGAAAACTTCATTGTGTGTAACAAAATTTTAACTTGTAACACATATTTACAACCACCATCTTCTTTGATTTGAAACTTTGCAAGGTTGAAAACTTCTAAAAAGAATGACTCCATATAAATAGCTATTAGATCATAGAAGAAAGAAGTAGATTGATAACCAAACATGGTTACCTTTTCTTGTTGCTCGATGTTTACTTCAACTTTTGATGTATGGCTTCCATAATATGGTTCTAACTATTTCCATAAATCTGTTGTTGCTCAGCTTTTGTCAGCATAAATATAACAGGCTACTGATAACCTTCATCAATATTGTTATGTGTATCAGATTTATCAACAATATGCTGAGGAAATACTTGTTCTTTATACGCATCATAAACAAGAACTTTTTCATTCAAATAAAAAACAACATGTGCATCAGAGATGAGATCAAATGCATCTACTACTATGCAATCATTCTCCTTGTCATCAATTGAATCTTGATGATCTTTCTCAACAACATAATTTTCGTCCTTACCATTAGAAGAAATTTTTTCTTTATGATGAATATGCTTCTCAAATATATCACAACAAATTTCAAAGATACTTTCAACTGAAAATTTTTCTTTACAAAATATATTGAAAGCATTATGAAAACTTGCCAACAAATTAATACTTGAAGCTAAAAGAGATCTGCACCAGTTGAGGGCTGCTCCCTTCAACGAGTATCTGAAAAGTTTGATCTTGACATCCTCATGCACAATCTCACGTTCATCAATAAACTCATAAAAATCCAGCAGATTATTGGCCGCAACCTCCCAATCTTCACCTTTAAATGTAAGAATGATACCTTTCCATTCATCTATGCTAAGCATTGGGTTTGGAAAACCAACTACATCTGAAAAGTCACAAAAGGAAAACCTTTGAGCCAAAAAGGCTTCCATACTTGGATCCCCAGTGGGGTTGCCTATTGATATTTAGACAGTGGAGTCTCCATGGTGAAAGATCTGCAGTCAAGCACATGTCCTCTTCTTGTTCACCATCAAGAAGCGGATCTGATCGTTGTCATTCTCCCAAGGAAGGTTTCTTCACTACTTCATCCCCGACAATGACGCCAAAAGATGTTAGTGCTAGAAGTTTATCCTAGACTGTTATAGGGTCAAGCCTAGCACATCTTCAGTTATTTGAATGATTTTATAAATAAGGATTTGTTTTGGGTTTTGAAAAAAAGGTGGATCAGGTAAAGTGAAAGAGAAAAAATAAAGAAATAAGATAAAATCCATACCAGTGAATCATCATTGGGCATGGAGTCAAGTAAACACTATCTTAGATTGAAGGCCAGTGAACTTCATATCAGACAAAATACTTAGATCATGATGGTTAGAAGAATGGAGAATGTGACAAATAGTAGAACATCCACCAAACATAAATTCTCTCTGCAAAATGGATTTGACAGGTACTTGAACAAATCACACAAACAACAGGAAGATCACAACAAATCTTGCTACTCAAGAATCTATTGTTTATGGACAGTCATTGATTCTCAATGGATGTAACTCATTCAAGCAAGAGGGAAAAACAGAATGGAAAATGAAGAAATCACAATCTGATAACACAACTCACAAGGATGTTCAATGTCAGAAATGAATGCTTAATAAAAATATCCATAGGCTTACAATGTACATACACATGCCGATTAATCAAATTCTTCTTAGGCCTTACCCTCCTCCTCCTATTACAAAACCTTGATTAAATAGGAAAAAATAATAATAAATTGTTTGTTGACTTTATGGGAAACAAAATCATAACAAAATCTAAAACAAACTAAATGTTTCCAAGATATCTCAAATTGCTGGAAAATCTGGGATACTCTGCATGTTATTCTTATGCCTGAGATCGTTGATCAACTTTAACAATAGTGCCCACAAATTTTAAATATTATTTTTCCACATGTTCATCTTTCACTTGTACTCGGATGCTTCCTCATGATTTGTTCTCACAAAATCTGAAGATATCAATCCGACTTTCGAGAATATTGGAAAAAATAGTTGATCCCCTACCACATATGCAATTTATCCTATTCTCAACAAATCTGAAATTGATCTGGAGTTATGCAAAATACTCTGCCACCTTAGAACACTCAATCTGTTTTGGTTGACTGCTGAAATTATGCCTTCAAATCTGTCAACCATGTTCTCGAAATATTGGAAATGAATATTTGACCAACTATTAATCCTTTGCCTGAGAACGTGGAATGTGAACTTGGAAATGTAGATCTGATGTAGATTTCCTCTGCTACCAAGTGCCCTTCTCCAACTCAACAAGATCTCTCGATGCCTGAAAATATGGAAACAATATTTGACCTATAACTCTTTCTCCTTGAAATCTGGAGGTTGTTTCTTTGATTGATCTTTAGATTTTTTTTACTGGGCACAGTTATCTCCCAAGATATGTTCCCCCAATCTGAGTATGATTTCCCCAATAGCATATGAACAGGATCAATTTGCTCAAAATCCTTTGATTTGTTGGAACTTTCATCAACCTGTGTATTGTTGTCCTGATTTTTTGTTTCATCCATAGCTGGTCCTTGGCTGCTAAAAGTTCTTGAATGAACTCATTTGGATTTTTAGCTTCCACCAATGCATTTGTAAGACCACTTAGAATTTCAAGGAACCTGTACTTGAGTCCATTATGCCATTCTGATAAGCGACAACACTCCCATCATAATCTTCAAACGCATATCGTAGATCACCAAGCAAACAAAATGCATCTGGATCTTTTGTGATTTTTTGAGTAAGTTGAGAAGAAGCTTCACTGTGTTCTCCTAATTCTGCATGAGCAACAGTTTCACCCTCTAGAGCCTCGAGATATTTGGAATTAGACTTGAGAGTTTATTCAAAATGTTGAAGCTGAGCCTATAGATTAAATCTCTTCTATTAGCTCAACCAAGACCGTGAAACTTAGCATTGTCTTCTGTTGTGAGATCCTTCTACTCTATTTTTTCCTCTTCACTTCCAGATGGAATCAAATCACCAATTGCAAAGACAAGAGAAAAATCCACGATTGCAACTCCAATTCCAATTTTCACGCCAAGTCCAAGCGAGCTCTTCTCTGAATTGGAAACTGGAGCATCATAGTCAATAGGCTGATATTTATTTTTCTCTTCAAACTCCTTTTTCTCAAGTGCAGACCATCTTATTACATCAAGGCGTTTGATCAAAGGTTGGATCAACATCAGTGTCTAGAGATGAGGAACAGAGAGCAATTCCAATACTGAAATATTTAAGATGATATCAAAACCTAGTTGCAACCATGTAGTGCTTCACACTGAAAATTAAATGATGTATTTGGCAAACGATCTTGACACTTGGATTTTTGATGATCAAACCCTTTGACACCTGCAACTTCTTTTGACACACTTAGCTTATATTACTTATGTGTTGATTTGTGCTCGACATGTGGACTTTGGCATGTAGTTGGTTGTGTTGCTAATTCGTTTGTATGTTGATTGCAGGTTTCGGGTGCTGGAGATTGGCTCCCAGCTAATAACTTTGCTAGACTAATCATTAAGTCTACAAAAGAAAACCAAGAGCGTATAACTTGACCATATAAGCCAAAATTGGCTTTATAATACCATTTTTTATTTTGCCAAAAAATTTCCTTTTAATCCACAGTTAATGATCCTTACTTAATATCAGCTTTAAACACATTTTAAAAGACCAACTTATCTCGATGAAGTGGAATCAATCCATTATAACACTATAAAGGCGTATGGAACAAGGACTTCCACCCTTTCTATACCTCCCTCCAACGAGGTAAGTTAAAATCTCAACACTATTTTTGTCATATGCAATACCGATTCTCAAGGACAACACTTCTCAGGAACAACACTTCTCGGAGATACAAGAATAACCTCATTCCTGCAACAAGGAGAAAATTGAAAATTTAGTATCTAGATATTAACAGGACCCAATGGTTGAAATCCCAACCCCACCTGAAAGGGGTTGTGGTCAAATGAGCTATGTATGGCTCCATTGTAAATGTGTTGAACATAGGGAGGACTCTCATCCCATGTGCGCAGATGCTTGGAATTTTACATGCACAAAATATGCACGATCATCCTATTGACGACTTTGTTTTGGTCATCTATTTGGGAGTGGAAGGTCGTGGATTTGGTGAGATTGGTGTCAATCCATGACCAGAGGCTCGAACAGAATGTGCTAAGAACCGAATGTCTCGATCAAAGATGATGCTTTTTGGTATCCAAAAATGTACCCACACTCATTCAAAGAAGAACTAGGTAGTGGCCTCTATTCTGATGTTCTTCTTACAGGCGACAGTATTCGCCATCTTGAAAAATTGATCAACAACCATGAAAACATAGTCATTTCGTTGCTCGATTCAAGGAAACCTCGACAAGTAGTCGATTGAAATTCATTTCCACATCCTGTGAGGAGTAGACAGAGGGTTGTACATGCCTTTTTTCTTAATGGTCACTTTGGAAATGACGCAGGGCGTGCATGACTTGATAAAATTGCTCACATCCTATCGAAGTTTTGAACAATAGAAATGTTGTTGCAACACTGCCACTATATTCTCTATGCTAAAGTGTCCTGCCTCCCGAATGTACTGAGATTCTCAAATAATATTCATGTGCTTGCTTGATGGAATGCATAGATGGCCCAGATATCACCAGAACCCATCCTGCATATGAAAATCAGTAACAATTGTGTTTGTGCCCAACATTTGGTAGGTAGTGGTGAAGTCAAGATCTCTTTCATAGAGTTTTGTCGATCTGGAGGTCTCATGTCCATAGGAGTGTAGCATCGTATTTAGTGTGGCAACTGGAGGTCGGATGTGGCAGTCAATGATGAAGTTGGTGCTCCTTTTCTTATACTTGATGTTGAGATGGGACTTCTACAAGTATGTAGACCACCTCTTATGTCAGTCATTCTGCAATTTTCCTTGTGTCTACATGAACTGTAGAGGATTATGATCAATGTAGATGATTTTATCCTTCCCAATAATATAATTCCTCCATTGGCGGTAGGCTTGTATAATGGAGTACATTTTTTTGTCGTAAGTAGGGTACTTATGGACAATATTTGATAGTGTCTACCTACGATAGGCCACATCATGTCCATTCTAAGTGAGAATTGCACCCAAGGCATAGTTTGAAGCATTTGTTTCAATATCAAATGGTTCTTGCAGGTCAGGTAATGAGAGCACCAGGGATGAGCACAAGAGTTGCTTCAAATCATCGAACACTTTCTGCTACGACTGTGCCCACATGAATTTTTACTTTATATCGCCCCTAGTCACTTGGCTAAGGTCCCATGCAAGGTGGGAGAATCCCAAAGTGAACCTGTGATAGAAATTGGCAAGGCCTGAGAAGATTTAGAGCTTAGTCAGTGTGGTCTGGGCTAGCCACTCATGGATGACCTAGATTTTGGCTGGATAGAAATGCACCTAATGCTCATCCATAATGTATCCTAGGTACTAGACCCTATTCATGCTGAAGGAATTTTTTTCCAAACTTGCATATAGATTGTGTTGCTATAGAGTATGTAGAACCTGTTCAATGTGTTGCAAGTTTTCCTCCCAATTCTTGTTGAATATGAGGATGTAATACAAATACACTACCACAAAAGAATTGGTGAAAGGCTACAATATATCATCCATCATCCTCATGAAATTTTTGGGGGCATTTTTCAAGAAAAAGGGAAACCATTCAAAAAGACCTTCTTTGGATTTGAAGGAAGTCTTCCATACATCAATCTTGTTTATTGGAACCTATTGGTAGTTAGGCTTTAGATCAATATTATTGAATCACTTTCCCCCCTTTAGCTGGTCAAGGAGATCGTCAATTTAGGGAATTGGGTATTGGTTCCTTATTGTGATTTTATTTAGGGTATGGTAATCAATACAGAGTCGCCAGGACCCATCTTTCTTCTGCACAAGCATGATTAGGCTTCAACAAGGTGATGAGCTTGGGCTTCAAAATATGTACCCCAATAAAGTTTAGATTTGTATCCCAATCCAGATCTGTCATAGTAAGGTCTTTGACTGTTAATGATATTATCCAATATCATGGTGTTGTTTTGTTGCATGTCCTTCTTTTGAAGATATTTTCTCAGAGTGACTATCTCGGCTTCAAATCCTTCAATGGTATTGTCTCCTTATTCTAACTGCCCTCTGATTTCTTCCTTAATTCTCTTATTTTATTCTTCTTGGAGTTTCAGCTTCGTTATTTTCTACTCAATTTCTTTGGATTTCTAAGATTCTTATTTCTTAGTTAGTTCTTCATGGAGTGACTTGTTTTTCTTATTTTAACTTTTTATAACTTATATGGAACTCAACAATTCTTCTATGTAATCGAATTCTGCATCTCCATATTATTCCTTAGATATTTCTTCATCGTAGTCATTTATTGCTATGAATAATACCCTTTATGTATCATTGTTGCTAACTTCATCTTTGTCTGATGAAGGCCTGTCTTCCTTGGTGCAAAGGATTTTCTTGAAAAACTTATTTTTATTTCTTCTACCCTTTTTAATTTTCTTTTTGTTTTTAGGGTCATCTTCTTCTTCATTTATTTTCTTTTTCTTATAAGGACATTTATTATCAAAACGATCAACATCATCACAATTAAAACAAATCAATGGAATCTTAACTTTGTATTTTTTGATTCACGGTTTCAACATTCTAATGAAGTTAACCACTTCTTCATCTTCCTCGTAATCATCATTGTAGCGACAATCTGAATTTGCCTTTTTTTAATATTTATTTTTTGTCTTCTTTGATGCCTTGAATGTTTCTTCGTTCATAACTCGATTTTCCTACCCTATCCTCATACAATAAGCTATGATTATCCCATGCAACTCATCCATTGCTACTGTATCTAGATCTTCTCTTTCTTATAGAGATGATTTTTTTTAATCAAACCTCATTGGTAGAGATCTTAATGTATTTTTCACAACGAGCTATTACTTTATCTTGTCTGCTATGCCTTTGATTTTTTTTCTATTTTTTCAACTCGTAGAAAGTAGGCTATTATGTTTTCATCTTCATTCATATTCAATTGTTCAAACTTGAATCTGAAAAAATGAATATTGTCTTCCTTAACTTTTCTATATCTTTCATATATAGTCTTCAGTTTATCCCACATTTCTTTTGTCGAATCCCAATGCATAGTCTTGGTATGTATCACTTGAGTCACACCATTCTCAATATAGTTTATATCTCTTTAATCATTTTCTTTGATCTTCTTTCCATCTCTGTCTATCGGGGGAGATGGAAGTGCTTTGTATCATTTTACTATTGATCGCCAAATATCAAATCCTTGTTCTTGTATATAAGTATTCATTATTTTTCTCTACAAAGCATAGTTCTCTCCATCAAACTATGGTACCCCAATCCTATCATGATCCATAATCTTCTTCCAATGGTTAGACTACTTCTTGAATGACCTACTATGATACCAGTTGTTAGATTATTGAGAGGGGGGGTGAATTAGTAATGATAAATTATAGTACTTTTAACCATATTTTATTCCTCAACAATATTCAGTAATTTATCATTATTCTTCAATATATCATCAATAGTATAAACATTATCACATCAAAATAGATACACAATACACTAGTATTTACATGGAAACCCAAATGGGATAAAACCACATAATGATTTTCTTGTATATTTATCAAAACAAAACATTCATTGGAAGCACAAACGTATGACTCTCCAGCTACAACTGGAAGGAGTATCCAACCCTTTGTTTCCAGGCTCAAACATGAAGGAGGTTATTCGCTCACTCCAACCAGAAGGAGGATACAAACCCCTAGGTCATTTGGATACAACTGGAAGGTGGATACAACCACCTTTCCTTGCCTCATCCAACCGCCCTGTAATATAAATGAATACCAACTATTTCTATCACAAACTATGCCACTGTCACTGTCACTCTGTCTCTGTCACTGTCTTTGTCTTTTTCATTGTCACTATCTCTGTCATTATCACATAAACCGGTATCTCCTCATCAACCAACTATACCTATACCATAACATGCATCAAGTGTATATCAATATACATACTATCTCATGCATCAATCATGAACCAAAATATACATCAAAAATGAATATTGAATCATGAACTAGAGCATCAATCATGTACAACCTATGCCATATACCATATCATCAACCATATGCATATCTGTACCATATCATCAATGAAGTATCTCAAATATGTATATTTTAACCTTGTAAAATATTATACTACAAACATATTTTCAATAAAGGAGAAAAAAAGATACGATGACAAATACAAACATTACACAGAGATTTTTCCCTTGGAAGCCCAAACCGGGAAAACCAACATATTCTATATTCATTCATATCATACATTGTTTACAATACAATATACATATAGGATCCAATAGCATCCAAAATCCTAATCCAATGACCTGGATTAGTCAACAACCCTAATTCATTAACTAGAAATAGAAAACCATCAGTCAAAAACCATGTGTTGAAAAACCACCCATAAATGGATAGAAAAAGCAAGGAAAAAAAATTGGGGGTGTTTCATAAACACTAGTTATAGTCGTGCAAATAATATAACACATATCCAACATTCTCCCACTTGTTTTTTTCTTTTCATGCAGGGGGTTACAGGGTTACATAGTAAAAAATCCAGGGAAGCAATGCTCATAGATCCTGTACACCAACAGAACTTCTCAGTGCTCATATATTTTGTTAGTGAATATGCAACATTCTACAAAGTGTCCACCTTCATCAACAACACCTTTTATTTAACCATGTCTCTCACAAAGTTATATGGAGCATCAATATGCTTTGTCTTTGAATGATAAGTTGGGTTCTTCACCAGAAAAATTGCACTCTAATTGTCATAATCTATCCTTACAACTTGTTCTACCAACCCAATACATGAACGCAATATTTGCAACCATACTTATTCATTTATTGCATGAGTGGCTTCCATGTATTCAACTTCTATAGTTGACAGTTCCAATATAGACTCTCTTTTGTTGATCCAACTGATTGCTCCTCCAAACAGGTCAAAACATACCTGCTTGTAGATCTCCTATGATCCAGATCTCTATCCCAGTCTATATCCACAAAGCCATTTATGTCCAACACTCTGTCCAATCGTATTATTCCTTGGTAGCACAATCTGTAGCTAGAAGTGCCACATAAATACCTCAAAACCCTCTTTACTATTGTTCAATGCCCCTTCCCTGGTTTTGACATATACCTTCTCAAAACTTCCATTTCATGTGCAATGCTCGATCTAGTATAGACCATTGCATACATCAAACTTACGAACTCACTTGCATATGGAACAAGAGACATTTCCTCCTCATCTTCCTCTGTCTTGGGTCACTCATCCGCAAATAACATTACACCTACATGAATAGGGACCCTGACCGGTTTACATTCCTGTATATTAAACCTTTGCAATATTGTCTTGACATATTTTCTATGATTGAACTAGAGTTTTCTGTTCTTTCAACCTCTTTTAATTTCTATGTTGAGAATGAAATTTTCAACACCAAGATCCTTTATGTAAAATTTATATGACAACTCAATTTTCACATCTCGGATAATCTCCTTGTTGTTTCCTATTAGAAACATGCCATCCACATAGAAGACCAAATAAATCAAATCATCACCAATTATTTTAAAATACACACAATGATCCTCTTTGCTTCTTGTGAATCCAAGTCCCAGAATATAAGTATCAAATTTTTTATACCACATTCTTGGTGATTGTTTTAAACCATACAGGGAATTTTTTAGCTTGCATACTAGCTCCTTTTTTCTCTTCACATCAAATCCTTTTGGATGCTTCATATAGATTTCTTGTTCTAGATCCCCATGTAGGAATGTTGTCTTCACATCCATTTGTTCTACTTCAAAATAAAATGAAACAACAAAAAATAACATAAATATAATAGAAGTTAACTTGTAATAGGAGAAAAAATATCACCAAAATCAATTTCCTCAACCTCAGAATAACCCTTTGCTACTAACTGATCTTTGTATTTCTCCACTTTTTCTTCTACATTCAGCCTCCTTGTAAATACCCATTTGTTTCCGATGGGATTTCTTCCATTCATAAACTCCACTAGATCCCAAGCCTCATTGTTATCCAAGGTTTCCATTTCTTCAATAATTGTCTTTTTGAATATGTTTCCATCCTCTAAATCCACTTCATCCCTAACAGTTCTAGGATCATCATTAGTAATAGACAAATAAACATTTAAATGGAAATCAAGTGGAGTATACCTTTCCATTATCATTTCATATAGATTTCTTCTTCCAAATCCCCATGTAGGAATCTTGTCTTCACATCCATCTTTTCTACTTCAAAATTAAATGCAACGACAACAAATAATAGAAATATAATAGAAGTTAACTTGGCAAGAGGAGAAACAATGTCACCAAAATCAATTTCCTTAACCTTGGAATAATCCTTTTCTACTAACCGATCTTTGTGTTTATCCACTTTTCTTTCTACATTCAAATTCCTTTTAAATACCCATTTGTTGCCAATGGGATTTCTTCCAGTTGACAGCCTCACTAGATCCCAAGCCTCATTATTTTCCAAGGCTTCCATTTATTCAACCATGTACTTTTTCAATATGTTTCCATCATATGAATCCACTTCCTCCCTAACAGTTATATGATCATCATTAGTAATATACAAAGAAAAAATTAAATGGAAACCAGGTGGATTATACCTTTCTGGTATCCTTTTTTCCCACACCGATCTCCTTAATACTGGAGTATGAAAATATTCTTATTCTGATCCATGTTCTTATGTAGAGTCTGATTCATCATCCTTTGTCTCAAACTCTATTTTCTTTGGTTCTTCCTTACTTGGTAGGAATTCCCATTTGAAAACATCCTTCATTTTTCTAAATAACACATCTCGGTTATACACAAACTTCTTATTTTATGGGCTCAAAAGATTATAACTTTTGAGACCATCTGTATACCCAATAAAGATACATTTCTCAAACTTCTTATCTATATTACTCATGTTTTCATTGGAACATGAACATAGGCCTCACAACTAAATACCTTGAGATGTGTGGGAGAAGGTTTCTTACCAGTCCATACCTCTTGTGGAGTCTTGTCATCTAGTTTTGATGAGGGTGATCTATTGACCATATAACATGCAGTACCCATTGTCTCTGCCTAGAATTATATCCCTATCTCGACACCATTGAGAATGCACCTTTATTTTTCCATCAACATACTATTAATCCTTTCTAAAACTCCATTCTATTAAGGTTTATATGGAGCAGTGGTTTTCCTTTCTATACCACACTTCTTTGATCCAGGTGGATATTGGTGGCCACCCACCTATTCCAACTGGCTCCACTTAACAATTTTTAGTTCAACACGTTTTTCTGTAATTCATTGTAATTGTGGTTTCTACAATTATAGGGTTGTATAAATCCCTACATAGCTTCCAGTCAGAGATTGATGGTTGCCCACCTAATACAACTAGATTACTTTGGAAGTTTTCATGTCAATACATCTTTTTGTACTTCCAGGGCCGTTTAGGGGGGCCCTAAACACTGTATTTTTTCTTTCCAAAGTCAAAATATAGTCATAGACATATTTTAACAACATAATGTCTAGTTCTCAAAAATACCTTTCCAACGACCTATCATGTGCCTCAAACAGAGGTTGTATGAAAAAGTTACGACCCTAGGAAGTTGAGGTACCAACTTACCCATCGGGGCCCACATAATGTTTGGCGTTTCATCTCCTAGGGTTAGGTTTTTGTATTTATAGGGTTTTGAAATTCATGAGTAATACTAAAAAGGCCTATGGAGCCTCATTATAGACAGTCTACTCAGATGGATGTGCATAGAAGCCACATCTCTTTTTAGAGATAGTTGCCACCGTTCAAGCAAGTTGTTTCCAGTTCTACAGTTTTATAGTTTCGAGCTATTTTATTTATTCAATAGAATTTATTGTTCATTGGATATTTGTTTTTGTTCTTTATATCTTTTTTTTATTGTGTTCATTATGTTATTTTTTTTTTCTCATAAATATATATCAATGGTATTCGAGCGATCTTCTCTTCATTTATTTTTCTTTGTGCATGTCCCTGACACGATTTGGGTAGAAGAAGTTGGGACTCGGACGAGTTGATCCTTTGCAAGGTCCTTCATGTTGATCCTGACCACAACTCATGGGGGATGATAATAAATATGATGGAGTAGGAGATCCTTTTAAACTATTGCTCGATGAAACCCTTGTGCAACAAAGGAACAAAATTATGGACAACTTTGGATAGATCCTTAGGGGACTTCCCATAGGAGATGCATCTTCATCAAGCAACCATGCAACCCCCTTCAAGGTACAAGTAAATTTTGATATGTCATTATTTGAAGGATTGATAGATGCACATGTTGTAGATAAATGGTTGAATTTTCTTGAAAGGTGTTTTTCGGTCCACAATTTTTTTGATAGGGAAAATATTACTTTTTCACTCCTCAAGGTCATCCTGCATGTTAAGGACTGGTGGGATAGTTACTCTGATCAAAGGGACATAGAGTAATACGAAATATTTTTGGTCTCCTCCACATGAGATTGCTTGAGGGATTCCGTTAAAGAAAAATACTACCTTGTTGGAATCTACGAGGACCAATACACAATATGGACCACCCTATGTCGAGAAAGGGACAATACAATACCAAATTTCACCAATATCTTCTATACCCTGCACACCAAATTGGGTATCAAAGACTCTAAATGAAATTTGGTACTCAAATACCGTGGTTGTCTTCATAGATACATTCAAACAAAAATGGGGTTTATGTATATCACCTCATTGGCTACATATTATAGATATGCTATCATGATCGAGTAGAAATTTAAGTAGAAGAGGCGAGAGTTTGGATCTGCAAATGCCTCACAACCGAAGCAGCGAAAAGGAAGACTAAACCCACAAAATAAGGGACAGATCAAAGATGGCCACTCTAAGGAAAAATATTCCAAGCCACAACAGAAGAAGGGTAATGGGAAGTTGACGAAGGACACGAGAAAGTGGTGTGAATACCATAAACTCCATTGGCACAACACTGGAGAATGTCACTCCAAGAAGTCACCAGTGGCCAAGCTAAAAGCTTCTGAGTTTGAGGAAGATTCTGAATTTGAATCAAATCCATAAGGAGGGAAGTGGACTATCAATTCCTAACCCATATCCATTGTCGCTACCACCAAATTCTAGCCAAGATAACCAAAATAACCACAAGAAGGGGAATCCCTCTTTCACTCACATATGTGGGTAAAGGGGGCTACACTTCATTTCAATGTTGATAGCAGCAGTCAGAAGAACCTGATCTCAACAGAGATCATCAAGTCGATGGACCTGTCAATGACACCACACCCACAACCCTACACCATCAGATGGATTCACCACATAATATATCTTCGCATCATCCAACAATGTCGTCTACCCTATGACATCAAGCCCTTCAAAGATGAGGTATTGTGTGATATTTATTCACTTCAATTTTGTGATGTTCTTTTAAGAAAACCATATTTTTTGAAGTGATATGTTTTGTATGATTCTAGAACCTGAAGTGTTATTATTAATTTGTGTAGAAAATTGTATAGGATACCAGAGGTAGTGTTGCTTACTGTTATTTCTGTAATATTTGTTAAACAATGTAGTAAGGTCATTTCACAAACCGAGAAGTTCATCTTCTTTGTGATTCATGCTCATAGTAAGAAGAAGGTTGCTGCCACATACGTGACCTATACACAGAGGCTCTTTTTTCAACAAAAGAAAGTGGATGGAATTGTGGAAGAGTACAGAGACAACTTCTCCTCACCCACCAAGGTATCAATGCACTTCCAAGTCAAGCATCCAATTGATCTAACCCCTAGTGCATGTCTTCCTAATGGACCAGTTTATCATCGCTCACTGATGAAAAATGACAAAATCAAGTGTTAAATGAAAGATTTACTTCAAAAGGGTCACATAAAACCCAAATCCTCCCCTTGCGGAAGCCCGATTTCATTGGTTCAGAAGAAAGATGAGACTTGGTGGCTCTACATTGATTACAAAGAATTGAACAAAAACACAGTCATGAATCGATACCCAATTCCCCAAATTGATGACCTTATTGACCAGCTCAAGGTGGTCAAGTTCTTCAGCAATATTGACCTAAAGTATAGCTACCACCAGGTTCCCATGAAACTTACTGGTGTATGAAAGACAACTTTCAAATCTAAAGAAGGTCTCTTTGAATGGTTGGTCATGCCCTTTGGTCTAACAAATGCACCAACAACTTTCATGAGATTTATGGATGATGTATTGAGACCCTTCACCAACTCTTTTGTAGTGGTATATCTGGATGACATATGCATCTTCAACAAAACTTGGGAAGATCACATGCAACATATTTAGAAGGTTTTGAGCACTCTACGACAACACAAGCTATATGACAACTTGGAATAATTCTCCTTTGGCATGAAAAAGGTCCAATAATTGCGCTACATTGTTGATGAACAAGGGGTACATGTGGATCCAAATAAGATCTAATTCATTCATGGCTGGCCAACCCCGACCACACTAACCAAATTTTGGAGCTTCTTTGGACTTTCCAACTTCTACCAATAGTTCATGCTTGGATTCTCCCATCTCGTATGGGCCCTTAGCCAAGTGAACAAGGGAGGTGTAAAGGAAAATTTCATGTGGGTGAAGGCACAACAATGAGCATTTGATGATATTGACAATTTCTTATGATTATCTCTATTACTCTCCTTACTTGATCTGCAACAACCATTCGATGTTGAGACTAGTGCATCTGACTATGCTATAGCTGTAGTTCTCACTCAAAATGATCATATGGTAGCATACCATAGTGAGACACTCTCAGATACTGTCTAGAAACACCCCACCTATGACAAGGAACTATATTCCATTGTACAAGCCTGGATTCAATGGAAACATTACATTCTAGGAAAGTAGAAAATCATCCACACTAATCACAAGCCTTTTCAGTTCATACAGACATAGGGGAAGTTGCAAAATGATTGCCATCAGAAGTGGTCCACCTACCTACAACAATTCCATCTCAACATCAATTATAATAAAGGGAGCACAAATCGTGTCGTTGAGTTCGTCAATCGACCTCCCATGGTTGCACTCACCACCGTGCTCCATTATTGTGGGAATGAGGCATCTGAGTGGCCCCAACTTTATTAGAAATATTCAAACTTTTCCACCACTAATCAGCTCTTGGGTACATGTGCGACTGTAACCAAGTTTCACATTCAGGAGGGACTGGCATTCCATCTGAGCCATCTCTTCATTCCTACAGGAGAACGTGAAAAGATGATTTGGGAGGCTCATTATAGTCGAATGGAAGGACATTTTGGTGTGGAGAAAACTATGGTCATTCTACAGAAACATTTTTATTGTCCAAAACTTTGACAGGACGTTAGCAATTATATCAAGACTTGCACTGCATGTGATATTTCCAAGCCATCCATCAAGAATTAATGCTTATACACCCCTCTTCCTACACCCAAAAGGAATTTGGAATCCATCTCGATTGATTACATGCATGGCCTTTCGTCCACCAACCAAATCAATGATTATGTATTTGTTGTAGTTTATCGATTTTCGAGGATGGCCATTCTAACAACTTGAAAGAAGAGAATCACAATGACATATACTACCAAGCTCTTCTTCGAACGATTGTTGGTAAATTTTTTGATACCATAGACCATCATCTCTGATCAGGACAACAGTTACCTCAACACATATTGGTTGAGTATTTGGTCACTGTTGGACACCAAGCTCACTAAATCCACTTCCTTCCAAGCTCAAACCGATGGCCAAACATAGGTCATCAATTAGATGATTGTGCACATCTAGTGCATGTATAACTCTAAACATTTGTGCACATGGGATGAGAGTCTTCTCTATGTTCAAAATAGCTACAACAAGACTCTCTATAGCTCCACTAGCCATAGCCCCTTTCAGGTGGGGTTGGGATTCCAACCCTTGGGTCCCATTGATGTTGCACTTCCTCTTGCAACCACATAAAAATATTGTTCCCATGTTCAGTCTGAGGCCAAAAAAGCCACCAGATTCATTGAGCGGATTCAACACATCTTCCAATAGGCCCATGAGATTTTCTAGAAATCTAATGCTAATTACAAGAAACACCATGATCAACACTGGGTACCGCACAATTTTTAGGTGGGAGATAAGGTCTGGCTACATTTGCAGAAATAATACCTTATAGGGCCCCATCAGAATCTCCTTCCACTTCGATATGGGCCTTACACTATCAGCAAGGTTGTGGGTGACAATGATTTTAAGCTCAACAATCCCCCCTTCCTTGGCTTGAACCCAGTGCTCAATGTGTGCCTCCTATGACCATATTCTTCACCATTATTGGACACCTTGGAGATCGAAAAACAGTTGACACCAATAGAGATCAACCCTGACTACATTGAACAGGCATCCACTGATAATATATTGGACACATAGGTCAAGGGAACTCGCCAACAGATGATCCAACCTTATGAGGATGTCAAGGAATGACAACTCTTGCAGCAAGGAAAGTGGTTCACCCGAAGCCAAATTCAGCATAAATTTCCTTATTTGATGGGGGAAATCAACAAAATAGATACCATTGATTCCTAAGGGGGGAGGATAGATACAAGTGGATATTGATGTCCACCCACCTGTTCTAACTGGCTCCTCTTGACAATTTTTAGTTCAACATGCTCTTCTGTAATTATTTGTAATTGTAGGTTCTACACTTTCGGGGATTTCTGAATCCCTACATAGCTTCGAGGTGGGGATTGGTGACCACCCACTTAATCCAACTGGATTATTTTGGACTTTTTCATGTTAGTAGATCTTTTTGTACTTCTAGGGCCATTTTGGGGTCCTAAACAGTTTTTTTTTTCTCTTGCCATAGTCAAACTGTAGACAAAGTCAAATTTTGATAGCATAATGTGTAGTTCTCAAAAATACCTTTCCAAGGGGCTATCATGCACCTAAAATGGAGTTCGTATGCAAAATTTACGACCTCGAGAAGCTGAGGTACCAATTTACCTATCGGGGCCCACATAACTTTTGGTGTTTCATCTCCTAGGGTTAGGTTTTTGGATTTCTATTGTTTTGGAATTCATGAGTAATGCTAAAAAGGAATTTGGAGACTCATTGTAATCACTCTACTGAGATGAATGCACATAGAATCCACATCTCTTCTTAGATATAGCTACCACCATTCAAGCAAGTTGTTTTCAGTTTTTCACTTTTACATATTCAACCTATTTTATTTATTCAATAGAAGTTATTTTTCGCTGGATATCTGTTTTTGTTCTGTTTATCTTTGTGTTATTGTATTCAGTCTATTATTTCTTTCATTCCTCTCATAAATCTAGATCATTCTTACATAATTCTTCAAATTCATTCATGTATAACTCTCCACCATTATCAGTCATCAACACCTTAATTATTTTATGTGTTTGATTCTCAATAAGAACCTTAAACTCTTTAAACCTTTCAAAGACTTCAAATTTCTTCCTGAGGAAATATGTCCAAGTATTCCTTGATAAATCATGTATAAATGAAACATAGTACACATATTTTCCCAATGATGGAACCAACATAGGTCCAAACACATCATTGTGCGCTAGTTGTGAAATTCTTTCTTCCATCGTTGCACCAGAACAAAATCTTACTTGTTTTTTCCTCCCATATACACAATGTTCACTTAAATAAATATCCACAGAGAAGTTAGACATACCTTCAACCATAACTTTACCGTGTAGTAGTCGAAGACGCTTCTCTCTAATATGCCCTAGTCTTTGATGCTACAACATAACCTTTTCTCCAGAGACTGTAGTAGTTTTTTCCTTTTCTTCTCCAATATCAGGAACAATGGAGCTATTACACCCTTTATTAATATTTCTTCCTTGCAACTTATATAGAGTTCCAATCTGAGTTCCCTTCAACAACACCATTGCTCCTCAAACCATCCTGCAGGTTTCTTTTTCAAATACCATTTTTACTCCTACATCGTCCATTTTTCTTACAGAAATCAAATTTCAAGCCAATCCTGGGTTGTGGAGAACACTCCGAAGTTCTCTAATCCTTCCATATATGAGCCTCAACTTGAATTATCCTCGTCGTATGATTACGGTTATCGATTCATCACCTAAGAAAACATTACCTCCATCATACCTTTCATATTCACATAACCACTCCCTATGGGGAGTCATATGAAAGGATGCACCCGAGTCAACTGACCATGTCTCATGATATGTATGTGTTCTTGAAGAATCAAACTACACATCTCGTACTTATTCCTTGGAGGTAATTTCTTATGTAGAAGGAGCACCTTCAGATCCATTCACTTTTTCAATGATTTTGGACGTACATTGCTTCTTGAAGTGCCCTTCTTTTCCACATCTCCAACATACATTTACAATCTTTTAGGGAGATTTAGATCTACCCTTAGACTTACATCTACCGTTTTAGGACTTAGATATATTTCTATCATGGGAGTATCCTCTTGTAAATAATGCATATCTGTTATGTCCTTCCATGCTCTTCTGTCACATCTCCTCTAATAACAAGGATTATACCACATCATCGAAACTCAAGGTAGTTGTATTACTACCTATGGCCATAACCAGAATATCCCATGATTCTAGTAAAGAGAACAGTAAAGTGATACACTTATCTTGATCTAAATTTTAATATCAAGCGATAATAACTAACTTACCACAATATTGAATGCATTTAGATACTTTGTTACCGAGTCTCCATCTCTCATCCTCAGTTTATACAAATTCTTCCTCAAGAAAAAATTATTTACTAGGGACTTAGACTAATAAAAGTTCCCTAAATTATTCCATTACTCCTTGGTTGTAGCTTCCCCTCACACATTCAGTAATATTGAATTTGAGAGACACAATTGGATTGTGCTCTTCGCCTTGTGATTCAATGTTTTCTAGTCATCTGTTGATGTTCCTGAAGGTGCAGTACCTAGATCCACCGTGATCCATTGATCTTTGTCTACCAACAAATCTCCCCTCTTGATCTTCCACAACTCAAAACTTTCCCCATTAAATTTATTGATTTCTATTTTCGAACTACCTGCCATTTCTTTTCACTTGAATAATCAATACAACATATCTCCCATTGTAAAAATGATTATCACAGTCCCAAGACAAACCCCTGACCAAAAAGGAATCCCCGTGAAGCCAATAATTTCTATGATACGAAATGTAGATTTTAAACTTGTACAATATTATAATGCAAACAAATTTTCAATAAAAGAATGGAAAAGATACAATGGAAAATACAAACATTATAAAGAGATTTTTCCCATGGACACCCAAACTAGGAAAACCAACATATTCTATATTCATTCAAATCATACATTGTTCATATAGGAGCCAAAAACATCCAAAACCCTAATCCAATGACCTAAATTAGTCAACAAACCTAATTCCTTAACTATAAATATAAAACCATCAGTGAAAAACCATGTGCCTAAAACCCGCCCATAAATCGACACGAAAATTGAGGATTTTGTTTTTGAGAGAGTTTCCCCCAAACCCCCACGCATGGGGGCTCCTCCCACCTATGCTCCTGATGCAACATAGACACTATTTATAGTCATGAAAATAATACAACACATATCCAAAAAAAGAGCTTATGTGTTCCCCTCATGGATACATCACCATACAACATGGATATCCCTCAACCATATACAATAAACTCAAGGATGTGTTCTATAAGTACCATATCAATTTTGTACCATATATAAGAGTGTTTGTAACTCATCCAACTAACCAACATATACCATATTGAGGTAGAATACCAACCATACCAATAATTCCTCAAGCATTCACAACATCATAAGAAAATCTAAGCATAAAAAAAAACTAATAATCATACCATAACTTCCATATCTTACCTGAACCTGTAGAATGTTGGCATGTGAACTTTATTTCAGACACTAGGGAGCTATTACCAGCATCTATTCAAACCTTCAGTATCTTTTTAGATATATGTGACCTTCACTTTTACAAACCGTAGATATATGTGCTTTCCTTCACTACAACCAATGTATATCTGCACCATTCTGACCTGCAACCCGTGGATACCTCATAAACTAGGGTTTTATGAAAACCCAAGACTTTCTCCTTCAACCTTCCTTTTCTACCTCTGAAAAATTTTGTCACAACCTTAGAAAAATATCACTAGTTAACAAGATATGTAATCAATGAATGAGTCTATAAGTGTATTTGTGAAAGATGTCTTGTAGGTGTTTATATACCTATGCTAGGTAACTCCTGTCCTTCATTTTGGGCTTCTAGGGTTTTCTTGGTACAACAACTTTACCCCTTTTATCAAGACTTATAACAAACTAGGGGCTTCATGTCCACTCTTCGGGGCTTCCAACTTTACAAGGCCAAATCTCCCTGACCGTGAGGAACTATGTGACATTCCACATATCACCATAAATGGTACGATGAGTAATCTCCATCCATGGGCGATTTACCTTCATTTAATCCATCCTTATTACCTAATTCCTCATTTAAATATGGTATCCTTAACATTTCTTAAGGGTTTCTTCTCCACTCTTTGGGGATTCCAACTTTACAAGGCCATATCTCCCTGACCATGAGGAACTACATGGAATTCCACATATCACCAAAAATGGTACAATGAGTAATCTCCATCATGATTTATTTACCTTCATTAACTTCATATTTATGTCCTAATTCCTCATTTAAATATGAGATCCTTAACCGTGCTTAAGGGTTTCTTATAGACTTCTTCAAAGACATTTTTTGTGATGGCCATGATTAGAGCTATGCCATAAGTGGACCACTTTGGATACTTCTCCAAGTACACCCATCACACCAGTTAACATCAATGACAACCAATTGTCCAACAACAAGTATAATAACATGTTCCTCATAATTTTTATTGTGAAAACCTATTCAATCATTTTCGAAATCATTTATTTGCTATTACTTCTAATGGTTAAGGTACTACCATAACAAGCTAGTGACTTGTTTATACCTTATTCTAAGGATCAAATATAACATCAACATGTTGTCAAGGCTTCTCTCAATTCATGTATTGTAATTCTTCTTCTTTTAATTTCAACACATCAACACCTTAATGATCATTCTTAACCAACTATACAGGATAAACATTTTGTATTTAATTGTTAAAAGTTACTTATACAACGGGATATCACTCTCCATTTATTTACAACATAGAATTTCATTATTACCATACATTATCCTATTTTCTTCTTATGGTTACCAATTAAATGGTTGATTCTTGAACTCATAGTATATTGACTTATATACTCATAAAGGTTAAATTTTTAATTTCTTTCCTTTGTAATCAACATTTAGATGACTTATCAAATTATTGTTTCCACGACATATTACTAATTTTTATATATACTTTGGTTTGTGTAACTAAATATATGGATCATACCTCATCCTTGTTTTCCATGCCAAGTATTGTACATTGTAATACACAACATTTATCCATTGTTGTATCATAGAATTGATTCATATCACGTCATGAGTTATGAAATGGGATACTATGAAATATTCCTTAATAATTATATATTGTTAAACTCATTCCACTAACAAGTGATTAGGCATGTTACACATATTGCCGCCACTCGGAAGGAATGACAATCCTTCCACCTAACTAATACTATTTGTCTTGAATATGGCTCATTAAACAATTTTGGACTCAATTCATTGCTATCGTTACACAATGAAGAAACCACATGTTTTTTTTGAGAGGTGGAGGGTTTAGTATCATGAGTTTTATTTGTCTACAAACTTATTATGTATTGACCATTATCACGGTTCTCTAAGCTAATGTTCTTGCTTTTAGGAATTACAAGAATTTTAATAAATTTATTGTTAATAATAATATTATATTTGTGAGTTATTCTTCATTGTAGGTCATTCCATGTTAAGCGATTTATTGTGTTAAGCGATTTATTGTATTGTGCATACACTTAACATACAAGGTTTTAATCTTGTAACTTAAATATGTTTGGATTCCATAATTGTATATTTGGTTTAGTTCATATGGAAACTCATACAAATACCTTGTATATGTGGTCATCCATGTATTTATGAGTTGGATGTAGCATGTCATTCTAAGAGGATACAAAGGGTCTTCTTCAGCGTCTTCCATGAGTAGTCGGGATAACCTTTGTTCTGATAAGTTTCACATTTTTTGATGTTGTTCTCGGGTAGAAATAGCATCGTTGTTATTACAGGTTACACAATGATTAAACAAATAATTACCAAGTTTTTTCCTTCCATGTTATTAGTCCCTGTTGTAGGCATAGAGGGACTATAGTGATCGGTAATTCATTGATTACATATTACTTTGTCCTTTGACCATAAATATTTCCATAATCCTTATTGTTGGAGCTAGGGAATTAAAAACATATATTTTTATATAATAAAAGGTACCATATATGTACTGATCTGATTGGATCAGAGATTGGAGGTCTTATTGCCAGATTTTGTATTCCCAATGTTTTAAATGGGAACATATCCAAAATTTATATCATATATAGTCTTTTTGAATAATATATTTTTCATATATATTGCTTGAAGGTGGATTAATGCTAGCATTAGTTCGAATGCTTGTATTGGCATTTTCTGCTAGTTGAATATATCCCTAAGTTTTTATTTGTACTAATCATATTGAAATGTTTTGTCTTCCAAGATTTATAGTGATTGAGAATTCCAAAGTTTATAACTTCCTTCCTGCATGTATTTGTATTGAAATGTATTGACACTTTTTTCGAGATGATTCAATAGGCTTGAAAGTCTAAATGTTTACATGATGCAAGGTCCTCCAAAAGGCCCAACAACTTCAATGTTTTCATTCCACGAGGTCCTTAGACAACCTGTCAGCCTTAAATGTTTATCTAAATACGCTTCTCGGAGTACATTTTTCCTTAAAATTTTCCATACAATGTTGCAATGATTTTGTATAGTGTTGTTGTTCTCCGCTAGTTGAATAGGCATTGTATCTTTCATCCTTCTTCTACCTTTGCAATGAAATTTTGTCATCATTGAAGCTACATACATTGTTCACTAGTTCGGTGAGTGATTCTTCTTCACTGGTTCGTCGACTGTTGCTTGTTGTTTTTTCATTCACGATTTCACCCGCACTTCTGCATTTCATCGTTTCGGAGTAAGTTTCCATGCCATGGTTTCATTTTGTATTCCTTGTTTGTTGTTCAGTGTTTGCAGTTTGCGGGTAAGAATGTTTGCTTATTTGTAGTGGCATGGTCGTCGTATGTTTTTGGTTCCTTGTGTGCTTCGACTGCAGTTTCGTAATTGTTGGAGATACATATGTTTTTTACTCGTTCGGTGGTTCTTGTTGGTTTGTTGGTTTGTGGGTTGTTGGTTGTGTTTGTTTGGATTAGGTTTATGCTTTGGGGCCCTGGGGGTGCAGTTCATCCTGTTCGTGCTTTATCGTTGGTTTGGTGCCTGATGTTTTCTTTTGTTTGATTCAGCCTTATAGGGTTGGGGTCCAACGTTGGTGGTTGGAGTTGTTTTTTTTTTTTTTTTGGATTATTGTTGTTTTTGGGGCGCTTTACGGTGTTCAACCCCTGCATCGATGAGTCGACATGCAGTTATGTTATTTTCCCTATCTACTGAGGTCAATATATGTTCTGCTGTGATATTTTTCTCGTGCTTCAGTGCTGGGATGAAAGAAAATAGTTTCTCGTTCTTCAGTGTTGGCATGCAAGAAAATAGTTGCATGCAAAATTGTTTAAGAATTACATGTGAAATTGCAATATACGTTGTTTTTTGTTAGGATAAAGCATATGCAAGCTACATTTATAAACCATGTATGGTCAGATGTGCCCATATGACATTACATGTTCTTTGTCCTCTACACAAACTAGTGTGCGCATGATACAATATGTGTTATACTTGAGATACAATATGTACAACAAAGATTTTGCAAGATTGTATTTCGATGTCTGGAAGTAGGGATGATTTTAGGGGCTAAATTTGTCTCACGGGATAATTTTCCATGTTTTTTCCAAAAAAGAGATTCACTATTTTAAAAACGATTCACACAAATTCTATAGGATAAAATTATTTTACCTTAAAAATCACCAAAAAATTACAAAAACTATATAAAATCCTTAGAAATTTGAATATTTTTTCAAAAATATCACCAAACATTTAGAGTTGGTATATGAAGGATTAGTAAGATTGGCCAAGGTTTCTACATTTAAAAATAAATTTCCATCCTTAAAATCATCCATGTCTGGAAGCATGTCTGGGTAGTTTACCACGAAAAACCAAAATCTTGTATCGTGGGCACAACAATCTATGTAGAGGATACAGAACATGTATTTCCATCAGTGGAAGCATATCTGGATAATTTTCCATGGAAAACCAGAAATCATTTAGCTACGTCTATGCAATTTCGTGATATTTTGTGGCTTGTAATATATTTTGGGTAGGGAAAAAGAAATCACACATTTACAACTATGGATGGAGAAGCGCAAAGGTTCATGTTTCTGCCTATATTTTAGACTATTTGTTGAGTCTCTTTTATTGTATGTACATATTTCTTGTTCTCCGGTGCATACCAGATTCCATTCATGTTCATTATATTTTGTGTGTTCCCGCATTCAAACAAAAAGAATAGCTGGAGAAAATGACGGAGTCTTGACTGCATCGGTTGAAGACGATATAGAAAGGTGCATTCTTATATTTTTGTTTCATATTGTGTTATTTTGTATTTCATTTATTGTTTGTATATGTGTTCGCCTGGTTTATTATATGTACATGTTGCATGCCTTCCTACATGGTAACTTATCTTCATTACATGCCTTCTTGCATACTAACCTGCTTCATGTCCATTGTGTTTTCGCTGCGTTGCTACATTTAAACAAACAAAATGGTTGGAGATGGCGATAGGCTCTTTCGCGGGTAAATAGCCCTATTTCTCTTTCTTTTACATGTTTGTCTTCATTATAAGTTATCCTCATTACATGCCTTCTTGCATACTAACCTACTTCATGTTCGTTGTGTTTTCATTGCATTACTGCATTTAAAGAAACATAATGGCTGGAGAGGAGGATGGACGCTTTTGCGGGTAAATATACTTGTTTCTCTTTCTTTTACATCTTTGTCTTCATACTGACTTGCCTTCATGTCCATTTTGTATTCGGCGTTTCTACCTTGGAAAAACCAGGTTGGTTGGACAGGAAGATGAATTGTTTTGTGCAACAACAGAGGGTGGGGGCATATAATATTAGACTTGAAAACAATGAATTGGCAGCAATGGGCCTTTCTTCCCTCCCTATTTCTACTTTTTCCATTTTGTATTATCCCTTTTGTTTTAAAATTCATCTCCTTAGTGTTTTTTCTGAAAATGCCTTGGTGCGCCAGTTAGCAGACTAACAATTTCACATATATGGTTGCGCTTCTACCTTATTCCATAGTTACCCACTTTGTCGATTGCAGGTGTTGGGCTGGCAGGTTCAATTTTTCTCCCCTAGCTTCCGGGGGTCTGCGATATACAGATTGGTCATGGTGCCTCGCCTTCACGCCCTGTTTACTGTTAAACATTTTTTAGTTAAAAAAATCATATGCATACAATTTTATGGTTATTTAGTCGTTCTGATGGAAAGTATACAATGCATATACTTGTTTATTCCTCATTTTCATCTGCACATTCTTGCATCAGAAAAAGTTGGACTAGTGACATGGGCATGAGCAGTCATTCATCCCAAACATTAGCAAACCGGAAAGGCCAATGGTAAATATGCATATGCTCTGCTCTTGCTATGTTTACCAAAAAAATATCCTCGGCTATATATTCATCTATGGCATGGTGAATATTATGATGTCATCTGCAATACATGGTTTTCAGTTCGCAAGAAGTATTGACAAGTACAAGCGAGACATCGAATGTGTCGCATGTTCCGTGGACTAAGAGGTGTGGTTACAAAACTCTGGCTCCATAGTTCATCGAAGCTATGCATGTACTTATAGATTTATTCCAGTGAAAGAATAATAAAAAAATAAAAAATGAACACTACCATTCACTTTAGTTTTCTTGTTCAAAAATTGTCACCAGGTCTAGAGTTGTAACATCCAAAGTACTATCAATAGAGGGATTGAACAACCGTCAAACTGGACAAGTGTTCATCAGGGTCATAATGGTCATATATAGAACCTACTTGGACAATTCAAAAAAAACTAGATCCATTATGAATGATGACTTGATAGACAAGGAGGCCATGATGACAGTGACACTGACTATTCCTCCACAACTTGTCCAGAAACATGCAGAAAAGATATTGTCGAGTAATGGGATATCGATTACAAATTTTAATATATTTCCCATAAAAGTATATGATCGTGGTGATTGTGATCCAATTATTTCACTCAACAAAACAAGTATTGTGGAAAAAAATTTCGTTGTTTGTTCAGAATATTATTTCGTCCCGGACCCGACTATCAACCAGCTTGCACAAAGCACTAATATTTACCCAATTGGAACAATTGGCGGAGCTGTCACACTGGTGAGAAAACTTCGCTCACAACACATTCTCCATATAAAGGATGGAGATTTGGACAATGACAAGGAAATGGTACCGCTTTTCATATTCAGTTTTGTCCTTTGCTTTCGCACGTGCATGTATCTCCAGTAAGTTACACAAATCTTAAATTGTTCCATGTTGCAACTGCAATTCTTCGATACATATTCAAATTTTTTTTCTTCAATGGAGCAGAAATTGCATAAAGGGCCGATTCCACTTATGCTCTTCAAAAATATAACAAAGAAAAGGGATGTTAGAGAAATGATGTTTCGAATAACCCAGATAACGTTTGCAACAGAGTTGCGAAAAAATATAGTACAGGATATGAAGAAACAAGCTAGCTCTTCAATTATTGTGCGTATACATCCACAAAATCATCCTCACTTGGCTTATACAAATAGCCTTCAACAAATTTTTTCGGCCTGTTTTGTTTTATTTTATTTTTGTTTTTTTAAGGGGAGGGGGGGTGCATTTATGTATTATATTGTTCAATGTATTAATTCCTATGCTCGCATTCCCAGGTTGAAGGTGTTTTAGTTGCAACCAATGTGTACTTGACCCCCTTTGAACCTGTATGTGAAAAATGCAACTCTCTTACTTCTCCCTCCGCTTTGATAAGTGATGATACGATTGATTGTCTATGATGCAGTGAAAAATGTCCATATATATATGGACATTGCATCAATGTTGCCATCTGAATCGTGAGCAACACAACCGTGCATTGTACAGTTAGGCAACCTCTGTTACAAAATGTGCTTCCTAAGTTGGAAGAATTGTTGTATGAAATGTATCTACAGAAAAAGGAAAGTAGTGTATACATGTTGTGGGACCTTCAGATAAAGAGATAATTCACCTTAAATGAGGACAATGAAATTTTGCATATCGGTTGAAGAAGGGAAAAAAAAAAATCAAACTTTGGTAGGAAACGAAAATACCTCATGTGTCTCTGTAATATTTCTTCAACATCCAGATGAATGTTTGTTGAACTCGACTACTTGGGATTGCATGAACATAGGATTGTTCAGTCCAAAAAATGGGAAGCATGGCAGAAAACCACATATATCCCATGGCCCCGATTATTTTCTGCTGGGAACATATACCAGATGCAAGAGAAAATGAATGTGGCGATGTCTTTTCTTTGTATATCAAATTGTTTGATGAAAAGGTCGATGCGTCTTGCTTTATGGAACCTTGTGGGAACTTTCTTAAGGCCTTTTTGAAGTTTAGTTGGTTCTTGGTTGTGTGCTTCATCTGTCAATTTGTATATTCCATAACTATGATTGTTGTTTGGAGGACACAGAACAATAGAATTGAATTTTTTAGCCAGCTTGCCCGCAAATCCGCCTAATAATTTCTATGGCATTGTGATGCAAATGTACTATGTGGCTTGTTTTAGCATTTTTCCTTAATCGATGAACTTGGTAAAATTAATCTCCTGGAAAAAATTGAAAGCAACGAATATATATTGTGCGAAGTGCAATTGTGCTATCATATCAACAAGAGGCCCTTAAAATTCAAATTCGTCGTTGTTTTAGCATTTTTTGCTTAATAGATGAACTGTGTAAAATTAATCTCCTGGAATAATTTGAAATCAACGAATATATATTGTGCGAAGTGAAATTGTTCTATGATATCAACAAGAGACTCTTAAATTTCAAATTGGTCATTTTTATGCTTGCGGTCATAGAATTTTAAAAAACTTTCTTTTGTTTCCTTCATTTTTTTCAAAATAAGCGATTTAACATCCTTTGATAATTTTATGTAATTCAATTGTACAAAATAAATATTTAATATTAATAATTTAGTATTTGAAAATAACGTTTTTAGATAATGTTAGATAAGATGACCATCTGTAAACAATCACAATCTTGAGCCTGCCAGTCCTAGAGTTCTTCTCTCAGTTTGTATGTCACGGAAGTCCGAGTGTTGTTTGGAGGACATGGGAAAATAGAAGTGAAATGGTGAGCCAAAGATCCCACAAGTCCACCTGTCAATTTGTATATCATGGAACCAAGGGTGCTATTTGTAGGACAAGTGACAATAGAGGCTCAATTTTGAACCCGCCAGCCTGAGAACCCGTGATCCAAAAAGTGGCTAAGTATGGAATGAAGGATCCATACATGCTCTATAAAATATCATGTCCATACTTTATAAAAGTACATTTTTACTATGTATTGTTCGTTGGTCATTGTTATGCTTGTGGTGATAGAATTCTAATTTTTTTTATTTTGTTTAGTTAATTTTTTTAAAAATAATCGATTTAACAACCTTTGATAATTTTATGTAATTCAATTATACAATATCAATATTTAATATTATTAATTTAGTATTTGAAAACAATTTTTTTAGATAATGTTAGATAGGATGACCATCTGTAAACAATCACAATCTTGAGCCCGCCAATCCTAGATTCCTTCTGTCAATTTGTATGTTGTGGAACTCTGAGTGTTGTTTGGAGGACATGGGAAAATAGAAGTGCAATGTTGAGCCAGAGAGCCCGCAAGTCCGCATGCCAATTTGTATATCACAAAACTCTAGGTGTTATTTGTAGGACACAGAACAATACAGGCTCAATTTTGAGCCCACCAACCCGAGAACCCGCGATCCAAAAAGTGTCTAAGTATGGAATGAAGGAATCATCCATGGTCTATAAAATCTCATGTCCATACTTTATAAAAGTACATGTTTACTATGTATTGCTCATTTCTTGGAAAATTTCTAGGTGTGGAACTTGGTGGATGCATGTGTTCAGATTTCCACTTACTTTTATATCACTACCCTGACCAAATTGTACAAATTTTCTTGTCTAATTAAATTGTGCAATATCAATATTTAATATTAATCATTTAGTATTGAAAATAATGTTTTTAGATCATGTTAGATATTTGATAGGGATTACCATCCGTAAACAATGGAAATCTTGAACTCGCCAGCCCTGGAGTCTGTCTGTCAATTTGTATATCACAGAACTCCTAGTGTTGTTTAGAGGATACAAAACAATAAAAGTGCAATGTTGAGCCTGCCAAGCCGCAGATCCACTTGTCAATTTCTATATCGCGGAATTGTGGGTGCTATTTGTAGGGCACTGAACAATAGAGGCCCAATTTTCATCCCACCAGCCCGAGAACCCGTGATCCAAAAAGTGGCCAATTATGGAATGCAAGATTCGTACATGATCTATAAAAATTTCATGTCCCTACTTTATAAGAGTACATACTTAGTATGTATTACTCTAATTTTAGAAAAATTCTAGGTGTGCAAGTTGACAGATTCACGACTTCAGATTTCACTTACTTTTGTATCACCAGCCTGATCAACCGCTTCCCCGTTTTATATTGTAATAAACAAATATAAACTGGCCCAAGTCCAATTGTGCTATCACATCAACATGAGGCCCTTACAATTCAAATATCCCACAAGTCCACTTGTCCATTTGCATACCATGGAAATGTGGGTGCTATTTGTAGGGAGTGAAACAACAGAGGCCCAATTTTGAACCTTCCATCCCGAGAACCCACAATCCAAATAGTGGCTAAGTATGGAATGAGGGATCCATACATGCTCTATCAAATATGATGTCTATAGTTTTTATAAGTACATAATTATTATTTATTACTTGTTTCCTCCGAATGTTGTTTGGAAGACACAGAACAATAGAAGTGCAATGTCGAGCGATCCAGTCCACAAGTTCACCTATCAATTTGTATATCACGGGACTCTAGGTGCTATTTGTAGGATACATAGCAATAGAGGCCCAATTTTGAGCCCTCTAGACCGAGAATGCGTGATCCAAAAAGTGGCCAAGTATGGAATGTGGGATCCATACAAGCTCTATAAAAATCACATGTCCATACCTTATAAGAGTACATACTTAGTATGTATTACTCATTTTTTGGAAAACTTGTACCTGCGGGAGTTGGCGAATTCACGACTTTTGATTTCAATTACTTTTAGATCACTAGCCTGACTGACCGCTTCTCTGTTTGATATTGTAAGAAACGAATACAAACTGGCCCAAGTCCAATTATGTTATAACATCAATTGTGTTATTGAAATTCAAATAGTCTGCAAGTCCTCTTGTCAATTTGTATATTGTGGAACTCTGAGTGCTATTTGTAGGGCACGGAACAACATAGGCTCAATTTTGATCCCGCCAACTCGACAACCCATGATCCAAAAAGTGGCTAAGTATGGAATGAGGGTTGCATACATGCTCTATAAAATATCTTGCCCATACTTTATAAAAGTACATATTTGGTATGTACAACTCGTTTCTTGGGAAATTTTCTAGGTGTGGAACTTGACGAATACACGTGTTCATATTTAAACCCATTTTTATATCAACAACCCTACTGACCTCTTTCTTGTTTCATATTATACAAAATTTTTGGAACACAAGTTTTTGAATACGTGGGTTTTTCTTTGAAATAAGACATTTCACATCCTTTTATAATTTTATGTAATTAAATTGTACAATATCAATATTTAATATTAATACTTTAGTATTGAAAATAATGTTTTTAGGTAGTCTTAGATAGTTGATAGGGATCACCATCCACAAACAATCGCAAACTTGAGCTCTCTATCCCTGGATTCCATTTGTCAATTTGTATATGGCAGAACTTCGAGTGCTATTTGAACGACACGGAACAATAGAAATGCAATGTTGAGCGAGCCAGCCCGCAAGTTCGCTTGTCAATTTGTATATCGTGGAACTCTTGGGTACTATTTGTAGCTCACAAAACAACAGAGGCCCAATTTTAAGCCTGTTAGGCCAAGGAAAATTTCTTGGTAAGGAAGTTGGTGGATTCACATATTCAAATTTCACTTACTTTTATATCACCAGTGTGACGACCGACCGCTTCCCTGTTTCATATTGTACAAACCTTCTTGTCTAATTAAGTTGTACAATATCAATATTTAATATTAATAATTTAGTATTGAAAATAATGTTTTTAGATAATGTTAAATAGTTAATAGGGATTAGCATCCGTAAACAATCACACTCTTGAGGCCACAGGCCCTGGAGTTCGTTTGTCAATTTGCATATTGTGGAACTTTGAGTGTTGTTTGTATGACATGAAACAAAATGAGTGAAATGTTCACCCAACTAGCCCATTGGTCCACTGGCCAATTTGTATATTGAGAAATGTTTGATACTATTTGTAGGCCACGGAACAATAAATGCCCAATTTAGAGGTTGTTAGTCCGAGGACCCACGATCCAAAAGGTGGCTAAGTATGGAATGCAGGATCTGTACTTTATCTATAACATCTCATGTTCATACTTTATAGTACATATTTAGTGTGTATTACTCATTTTTTGGAAAATTTCTAGTTTCTCTTTTCTCTTTCCTTTCCCTTTCCTTACTCATTTTTCAGACAATGTCTAGGTGTGGGATTTGGCGGATTCACGTCTTCAGATTTCCATTGTTACTTTTATATCACCAGCCCGATCGAACCCTTCCCTGTTTCATACTAAACAAACTTTTTTAATTGTGGGTTCCTACATAGGCAAGTTTAACATTGCATTTCCATTGTTCCGCCGCGTGCAACTAGCACCCAGACTTCCATGATTTACAAATTAGCAAACAAACCCTCCTTCATCTCATATTCTTTCACTTTCTGTTTTCTTGGTCATTTTTCCCACTGTCTCATTATTTTATATACAAAACCCAAAGTTCAACAATATACAAATTGCCCTCTCGCCATTTCACTTCCACTGTTACCCTATGCACAAACAATAATCAAAATTTTGAGACATACAATTTGACGACTGATATCTGTCAGTGAGATGCAATATGACAATTGACACTTCATGTCTCTTGGGTATATCTTCTTCCCTTTCTCTTTTGTAACTCTCTCGACCGATTTCCATAATTGGGTATTTATTGGAATCGGTTTTGCGGGTTGGCGGGTGCACGAAATGTACAATATTTCGTCGCAATTCTCCATCACCATTGCCTTTGTAATTGTTTCCAGATATGAAATAATTAATCTTTAATGCTAGTAGTTCATCCTGTAGGAACCGTTAAGATTGTCATTAATGTCCGGAATTCCGGAGAATATTTGTCATTACTATGAATCAAACTAAGATTTGTGCAGAAGTATTTTTAGCAACAAAGACTCAACGTTGCAAGTTTTAGACCAGTGCCTTGGGTATTATGGAGTCAAGGAGTAAGGCTAATGGCTTGGGAGAATCTAAACCTAAGGACGGGAGAGTTAG
>JZKD02S0814378.1:472263-515465 GCA_000966675.3 Picea glauca | reverse complement strand
GGTCCCTTAGTTTCTTATCGAGAGGATTTTTATTGCCTTCTCGGGGATCCCCTGGGCGAAGCATCTCTAGGTTTTATTTTCCTATGGATTTTATCTTTTACCAGCTTCTTTTACCTCCTGGGCCTTTAGCCCCTTCCTCCCACAAGACAAGAGGTACCCTGGAAGGTCATTCTAATGGCTAGACTAGGGGAATGGGATGGATGAGCGGGGTATAAGATGGAAAAGTGGTAAGATGGTGGGAGCGGATGATGGCTCTGCAAACCCCCCTTGGTGGCTAACCAAAAACCATCAATACCGGCTTGCTAAGTTTCCCCATCAATCACCCCAACAATGGTCAAGAGGATTAGTGTAAGATCCAAGCAGTCATCCGAAATGAAAGGAAACTAATGCATACATAGGAAGGTTATAATGATCAAATATGACACATACCATGATACCTCGAACCAATTACCTCATGGAGAAAGAGTCCTCTCTGATGCAAGCCCAGGCCGGTAGTGATGGAAGCTGGTACTACTGAGAGGACAAAGCTGGCTGAGAAGAAGAAAGATGGGCCCTCCAGGGCCATGCTCAAGTCGCTCCTACTCTCGGTACTCCATGTCTAGGACGATGTGGGCCTCGAGACATGATCTCCTAGTTATCCCTAGATATCGGGGATAAAAAACACAAAATCCACTTTGCAGCATGAAGGTAGGAATTCGAGAGTTCCAAATTAGTTTGTTCTGGGAGGAAGAGTTCCAGTGTAAGGAAATGATATGTTGATGCTCCCAAAGATATATTTCAAGCCAAAAAATTATTCACTTGTGGGACTACTGTTCTATTCTCTGGATATACAATTAACATCTTCGGGAATCAGGTTTAGAACTCTCATTGTTGCAAGGCATTTTTCTGCAAGTCATCTCCTTCCACCAAGAATGGACTAATTTGGGCCTCTAAAATTGCACGTGCAACCTGTGTCCTTGATTTTTTTTCGACTATGAAGAGGCAATTTATAGTAGTTGTGTCCTAAGTTTTAGTTAAGGATATTCCATTTTCCTCGCAACGTTTTTCATCTTTTTCCTCACGGGAAGCTTTTGAAAACTATCAATTTCACCACAGGATGATTCATCCAGGAGAAAACTCCAAGGATCCTGCATACTACGGATCTCGTGCCTGTGTTTGTGGTAGATACGATCAATGTTTTGGCCCGAAGTATTGGGTCCAATTTCTAAGGATATATGTACAATACTCGTTGTTGTTTTTTTTTTTAAATGTATTTGCTGCTAAATTGTTTTTCCTTGGGGTCTTTGTTGTTGCTTCTTTTATGGATTTAATGTTTGTTCTCATTGGCATGGTTCGTTTCTCTCATAGTTCTTCGATATTGTGTTTACTAAGGTTATTTTTTATAAGATGGAACATCTAACAATTATATGACATTTTACTGTGTCAATTCACCAACCTTTTATGCAAACAAAAAATGGATTACATATAGTTTCAAACCAACATTCAATTCTATTCGTAATGCAGATAGAACATAGCAATACCAATGTACAATCTTGCAGAAAAATTGTCATTCTTGTTTCTAGGCATGAAATTATTAAGTTTTAATGATAACAACCCATAATGCAAGAAGTTTAATACTTAATTTAATATGTTACAATCATGGAAGAATGTATCAAGAACACAGTTACACCCACACATTCCAATAAAATCTAATGTTCAACAAAGAATTTGCTGGAAATTAGTAGAAAATGAAGTTTAATAGTTAATTTAATATGTTACAATCGTGGAATAATGTATCAATAACATACTTACACATACAAGTTGCAATATAAATGAATATTCAACAATGCATTTGCTGACAATTAGTAGAAAATGATGGTTTTACAACAATGGAGCTTCTTTGAAACCAATTCGCGCTTACGAAAACTGCCCTCCCCCTTTCTATTTTCCCACTCTTTTACTTCATATAGTTTCTCTTCCTTGTTACTTAATCTTCTTTTCCAAAAATCCCTTGTTGCGCAACTTGGAGGATTCACATGTTTCCAATGAGCATTTCCCCTTTATTTAAATTGTACCTCTATTGTTTTGTGTCCTACAAGTAGCACCCAAAGTTCTGCGATATACAAATTGACAAGCGGACTTGCGCACTGGATTGCTCAACATTGCACTTCTATTTTTCCATGACCTGCAAACAACATTCAGAGCTTCACGATAAACAAATTGACACACAGGATCCAGGGCTAGTGGGATCAATATTTCCTTTGTTTAAGATGGAAATGTGCTAAAACAAGCCATACCACATTTGTGCCATAGAAGTTATATTAAAGGGAAAAACATTTCCTCTATAGTTATGTGTCCCACAAACAACACCCACAATTCCACACTAACAAATTGATAGCCAGAATTGTGGCCTGGATGGCTAAAAAAATGCCTCAGAGTTCCGCGATATACAAATTGACAAACAAAGCATACAACCAAGAACCAAGTAAACTCACGAATCATATTCCTGGTAGCAAGCGCTAATTTCAAACATCATGGAATGTCATTTTCATGTCGTCTGGTTGGTCCATTCACAAAAACTTCAATCCTTACTTCTGAGAATGAGTTCGCCTGACTGTTTCCCTATTCTATACTTAGCCACTTTCCTGGAATTCCACAAGTATACAAACCAGGTGCTAAACTTCCCCATCATGATCTCTTCCATTTTACACATTTTGCAGTAAAAAATTCCAATACATAAAATTTGACTGTGGAACACTCGCCTCTCCTCAGTAACCCCATAACCCTTTTTTCAATCTCGTCCAACTTCTTTTCAGACCTTTCCATTGTTTCCTTTCTCTCCCTCATCTTCGTCACCTTCGCACTTGTCTATAATAAAACAAAAAAAAATGTTATATATATATATATATATATACATATCTTGTTTCTAAATATGCAATTAATAACATTTACTTCTAACAACTCATCATGCAGGAACCATATAGATTGACATTTATGGGAAAAAGGCTTGAGGAGATCTCCTATTAATGTTCATTAAACCAAGATTTGTCAGGGGTTATATTATCCCTTCCGAGTGTTGATTTCAAAATCATGAAATATCGTTTGCACATCGTTGCCTTGGCACGTTCACGAAACCTCCAATACTTAATTTCTCTTCATTGTACCCGCCACCTTTGCATTTCTAAATATGCAATAAGTAAGCTTTACTACTAACATTTCATGATGCACCACCCATACAAATTGCCATTAATCAGCAAAAGGCTCGAGGAGCTTTCCCATTCATAAACATGTAACCAAGATTTAGCAGAGAGTTACATTATCGACTCTAACTGTTCATTTCAACCATCATCTGAAGAAAACCAATGTTCTCATAAACCTATGGCATCATCTCGACAACACTTCTGTGGAGATACAATGAACATCTTCGGGCGCGAGGACTAGAACTTCCAGTGGTCTAGGGCATATTCTTATTACTCAACCTCTGCCACAGAGAACCAAGTAATTTGGACCTCTGGTATTTCTTGTGCAGGCTATGTCCCTGAGGTTTTTGAATGTAAGGACCTGGTGTCTTGGTGCACCGATAAATTTATTTTAGAAAAAAGAATTATTCCACTGCGGGACTGCTATTATGTTTCTTTGTCACCTTAGGTCTTCCTCCAGATGCTAAGATTACTAGATCCAACATTGACGTTCAGAGGAGAATATTGCAAACAATTCCTAGCAAATAATAATAACAAGTTGGACCTCTTGCCCCATTTATTGGAAAACCTGCTTCTAGTTCATGAAGATATTACAAGCTTGCAGGTTAGTTCATTTAGAAATCCATTTCATGAAATTTCCTGGTTGTTTACAAGAATAACAGGACAGGAGTCCACAACAACTGTTTCCCATATGGCTCTTTATATTTTTCATTTCACAGTCAACGGACAAGCCATTTTTTATTGGGGCAAGTTAATTTCCCATGAAATTTGTTCCCAATTGTCAAGCTTCAAAAGGGAAAATAAATTTTACATGTCTTCCTACTTAGTTTTTGTGATAGCGCATTCCTGTCGGTTTCCACAACTGTGTCTGTCGAAGAATGTCAACTGGGAATTCGACCCAGTAGCGTTCTGGTACAGGGCCTTGTGGAAGCACAAGGCTTCCCACTGTTTTTATGATGTTTTTAATGGCTTTGTGTTTGTTTTAAAAGTTTTATTGTTAGGAGAATATGCTCCCCTCATATCTGAATAAGAAAATAGTTTTTTGGACAAGAAGGGGACACTGAAACATTTGGATGATTACACTGTCATAAGAATTTTTGGCTCCACGGAAAAACCTTCTCTCCTTCCATGTCACATTAAAAAATTAGCACAGAATGTTTGTTGCAGAAGTAGCACGACAATACAAATAATGGTTGCATCTGTTGCAAAAGAAGAAAAAAAATAGTTCATTTTTCTTCCTTGGAAAGTAGGGGAGTTCGTGTTGAAAAAGTCAACAAAATTGATGAATTCGAAGTGCATTCTAGCATATCCAACCTGGAATATGATTAAATCATAAGAGAGATCGACCCCTATAATAGATTTCGACAACATTTACAAACACTTGGCATCGACGATTGTTTTTTCAAAAAACACCTTCCTGAAAATAGAGACGGTGGTGACAACGCTTCTTCCTCTAATGTTGAGGACCTAGACACAGTGCAAAGATGCACTAAATTGTACATGCAATAGGGGAAAGGCCCTAGTGACAAGAGTTTTCAATCGATAAATATCACTCCAAAAGGTAGGACATCCCAGAGTATCGCTCCAATGGCCCACCACAACAACAAAGAAACTAACATTTCTTATAACAGAGGAGGAGATAACGACCCTCCTCACTCTAAAATTGATAGTTCTCACAAGCTTCCAGTAGAGAAGAAGAGAAAAAAAAAATGTCGGGCAGGTGGAAGAGCCGGAAATTTAGAGTGAGAACATGGAACTTGACATTGATCTGGATAGCATGCTATGCTACCTTGATCAGCCTAAAGATTCCATCCAACATATCCATCCAATGGACATATCCATTACCAAATTTTTTGACAAAGATGAATCCTTCATGTTCCAGAGTGTTGTTTTTTATAGCTAGTGCAAAAAATTGATAATTGAGAAAAAAGATGTAAAAAGTAAGAAAGGAAAATGTCATTCAGAGCTTGACCTTACCAACATGTGGCCGTCCCAAATATATCAACTTCACAATGCAAGAGGAGAATCACTTCATGATTCCATTGGAGGCATCGAGGCCGAGAATTCTAGACTGAAGGACCAGGTCAAGGAATTGGAAGAAGCTTTGATTCCTATGCCATTGATTGCCAATCCTTTGGCAATAGCCATGCCTACCACCCCTGCAACCAATGTAAAAGTATCCTCCACCCTGCTAGCATCTTGTACAAGATATGTGGACAATAATATCAAGTAAATAAGGGAACTGGTTACCGAGGCGTGGAAAACAACAAAAACCATCACTTCCCTTGGAACCAAGGCACATCTTTTTCTCAAGCATTTGCAGGCGAAGTTAAAAGATGAAGAAAATTTATTTTTAAAAATGGTCCTTCCTTTCAGTACCATTTTTAGCAATATGACAGAAACATAAAGAAGAGAACAAGATCTTCCATCGAAAAACTAGATTGGTCAATTGAATGCATGTTGGAAAGAAAAAGTAAAGAACCCACATCTCATTGTTCAGTCATGTGAACAAGTCATATCAAAGAAAGATAAATTATTCACAAGGATGTCAAGAATAAGCTTAGTTGAAAAAACCAGCGACTTCCAAGACCCCAAATTAATTGCAAACTCCTTTTCCTTAACTAGGAAAGATTTTGCTAAACAGGTTTCTATGTTTAAGGCCTTGCCTCTGGAAAATTTTTACAACATCCTTCAGTTTGATCAAGCTCACATTGACGACTGGCTAGTCAAATATTCATTACAGAATGAGGAAATTCATCAGGCTCTGCATAATCTTTCTATCGACTTCCGGGAATTAGAAAACAATATTTTCAACATAAAAATATGGAATGAGATCAACGTTGCCCCAATAAGAACCTACATTGAAGGATGGCTTGAAAGGGAATTGAAGAAGGCCGCCAACGAAACGCAATAGGCAGTTGTCAGGATTCCAGCAGTCATTGACGGCATCATTGAAGCCACAGTCATCGGCGACATCAATGAAATGAAAGCTATAAGAAAATATCCAAAGGTCTCATATGTACCCTCACTGTAAGTCTATTGATTGCATCCTTCTTTGTTTATCAACCCAATTATTCCACTTTTTAAAATAGGGATGTGTAGCCAAACACTTATACCTTTCAATTTATTTTTTTTGTAGGTATTGCACTCTATCTTGTTTCTACAATTCTGCTTCTTATACATATTTATCTAATGGTGCACGGGAGCCCCAATCCCAATCTACATGACAAAGGCATTGAAATTTTGATTTATATGTAACAGTCTTTAATTTTTTTGTATATTTCAAAATTTCCAATAATATGTAACAAACTTTTATTTTTTGACATATTTCAAATAAAATTGTTTTCTTATCTCCTTTTAAATTTATGTCTTTATACATTTTAATCTTTCCTTAGTCTGTATGACAAATGCATTTAAATTTTTATATGTAACAAAACTTTATTTTTTTATATATTTCAAAATAAATGGTGCTCTATATGCCAAGTGTCATTTACTTATGCCCCATGTTCCCTGATATACATGTTGCACACAACATTTTTATGATATACATTTCAAAATTTCCAGTAGTATGTAACAAACTTTTACTTTTTTACATATTTCAAATAAAATTGTTTTCTTATCTCCTTTTAAATTTATGTCTTCATACATTTTTATCTTTCACCAGTCTATATGGAAAATGCATTTAAATTTCCAAATTTTTTCTTCCACTGTGAACAAATTTGTAGTTTGTTATATGCTTTCAAAAAATAAATGGTGCTCTACATGCCAAGCATCATTTACTTATGCCCCATGTTCTATGATATACATGTTGCACACAACATTTCCGTGATATAAATTTTGCACCGAACATTTCCGTCATTTACAATTCGACCCCATTTTCCACAATTTTCTTTCTAACCTCTTTGGCAGGGACTACACTGCCATGCAAACTTGTTCAGTTTACTTGTATTCTTACACAGGTAATCATGTCTTGTGGAAAAGAATGTCTCATGATGATTTGCTTCAAAACTCAAAGCATATAGTTCCAAGTAAGATATGACGTTGTGTTTTTAAAGGTTTAATTTGTCTATAGTATGCAACTCTCATTTTTAACACTTTGAGGATTAAATATTTTGATACAATTGGTGTAGGGTTTTGGAAACTGTCCAGCTCGAATATCCATGGTTGATGGTACCAGATTGTGCAACTTCCTTAATATTCAACCTCAATGAAATACCACCACGAAATTGGATTGTGCTCTTCACCTTGTGATCCAACTTTTTCTAGTCATCTATTGACATTCCTGAAGGTGCAATACTAGGATCCACCATGATCCATTGATATTTGTCTACCAACAAATATTCCATCTTGAGCTTCCACAACTCAAAAATTTTCCCATTAAATTTATTGATTTCTATTTTTGAACTGCTCTCCATTTCTTTTCACTTGAATAATCAATACAACATATCTCCCACTATAAAAATTCTTATCATAGTTCCAAGCCAAACCCCTGACCAAAAAGGAATCCCCTTGAAGCCAATAATTTCTCTGATACAAAATGTAGATTTTAAACTTGTACAATATTATACTGCAAACATATTTTCAATAAAATAATAGAAAATATACAATGGAAAATACAAACATTACACAAAGATTTTTCCCATGGAAACCCAAACTGGGAAAAACAACATATTCTATATGTATTCATATGATACATTGTTCATATAGGAGCCAACAACATCCAAAACCCTAATCCAATGACCTATATTAGTCAACAACCCTAATTCCTTAACTATAAATATAAAACCATGAGTGGAAAACCATGTGCCTAAAACCCACACATAAATGAACACGAAAATCGAGGATTTTTTTTCGGGAGAGTTTCCCCCAAACACCCACGTAGGGGGGCTCCTCTTGCCTATGCTCCTGGCACAACATAGACACTATTTATAATCATGAAAATAATACAACACATATCCAACAAAAGAGCTTATGCGTTCCCCTCATGGATACATCACCATACAACATGGATATCCCTTAACCATATACAATCAACTCAAGGATGTGATCTATAAGTACCATATCAATTTTGTACCATATATAAGAGTGTTTTTCACTCATCCAACTAACCAACATATACCATATCCAAGTACAATACCAACCATACCCATAATTCCTCAAGCATTCACAACATCATAAGAAAATCTACGCATAAAAAAAAACTAATAACCATGGCATAACTTCCATATATTACATGAACCTGTAGAATGTTGGCATGTGAAATTTATTTTAGACTCTAGGGACCTATTACCAACGTCTATTCAAACCTTCATTATCTTTCCAGATATATGTGACCTTCTCTTTTACAAACCACAGATATATGTGCTTTCCTTCACTACAACCCACGTATATCTGCACCCTTCTGACCTGCAACCTGTGGATACCTCGGAAACTAGGGTTTTATGCAACCCCAAGACTTTCTCCTTCAACCTTCCTTTTCTACCTCAGAAAAATTCTGTCACAAACTTAGTAAAATATCACTAGTTAACAAGATATATAATCAATGAATGAGTGTGTAAGTGTATTTGTGAAAGACTCCTTGTAGGTATTTATATACTTGTGCTAGTTAACTCCTCTCCTGAATTTTAGGCTTCTAGTGTTTTCTTGTTACAACAACTTTATCCCTTTTATCAAGACTTATAACAAACTAGGGGCTTCATGTCCACTCTTTGGGGCTTCCAACTTCACAAGGCTAAATCTCCCTAATTGTGAGGAACTACGTGGCATTCCACATATCACCATAAATGGTAGGATGAGTAATATCCATCCATGAGTGATTTACCTTCATTTAATCCATCCTTATTACCTAATTCCTCATTTAAATATGAGATCCTTAACAATTCTTAAGGTTTTCTTCTCTAATCTTTGGGGCTTCCAAATTTACAAGGGCATATATCCTTAACCATAATGAACTATGTGACATTCCACATATCACCATAAATGGTACAATGAGTAATCTCCATCCATGATAGATTTACCTTCATTTACTCCATATTTATGACCTAATTCCTCATTTAAATATGGGATCCTTAACCATTCTTAATGGTTTATTATAGACTTCTTCAAAGCATCTTCCTGTGAGCACCATGCTTAGAGATGCACCATAAGTGGACCACTTTGGATAGTTCTCCAAATACACCCATCACACCAGTTGACATCAATGACAACCAACTGTCCAACAACAAGTGTAATAACATGTTCCTCATAATTTTTATTGTTAGAACCTATTCAATCATTTTCAAAATCATTTATTTGCTATTACTTCTAATGGTTATGGTACTACCATAACATGTTAGTGAATTTTTCGTATATTATTCCAAGGATCAACTCTAACATCAACATGTTGTCAAGGCTTCTCTCAATTCATGTATTGTAATTATTCTTCTTTTAATTTCAACACATCAACACCTTAATGATCATTCTAAACCAACTATACAAGATATGTATTTTGTATTTAATTTTTAAAAGTTACTTATACAATAGGCTATCACTCTCCATCTATTTACACCATAGAATTTCTTGGTTACCATACATTATCCTATTTTTTTATTGTGTTTACCAATTACATCGTTGATTCTTGAACTCGTGATATATTGACTTATATACTCCTAAAGGTTAAATTTTTTATTTCTTTCCTTTCTAATCAACATTTAGAAGACTTGATCAAATTATTGTTTCCACGACTTATTACTAATTTTTGTATATACTTTGGTTTGTGTAACTAAATCTATGGGTCATAGCTCATCCTTGTTCACCATGCCAATCTCATACATGTATTTTACATTATAATACACAAATAATTTATCCATTTCTATATCATAGACTTGATTCATATCATGTCATGAGTTATGAAATGGGATACTATGAAATATTCCTTAATAATTATATATTGTTAAACTCCTTCCACTAAGAAGTGATTAGGCATGTTACACACATTGCCTCCACTGAGGAGGACTGACCAGCCTTCCACCTAACTAGTACTATTTTTCTTGAATATGGCTCATTAATCAATTTTGGAGTCAATTCATTGCTATCGTTACACAATGAAGAAACCATATGTTTTTTTTCTTTTTTTTTCTTTTTTCTGAGACGTGGAGGGTTTAGTATCATGAGTTTTATTTGTCTAGAAAGTTCTTATGCATTGGCCATTATCATGGTTCTGTAAGATAATCTTCTTGCTTTTAGGAATTAGAAGAATTTTTATAAATTTCCTGTTAATAATAATATTATATTTGTGAGTTATTCTTCATTGTAGGTCTTTCCCAGTTAAGTGATTTATTGTATTGTGCATACACTTAACATACAAGGTTTTAATATTGTAACTTAAATGTGTTTGGCTTCCATAATTGTATATTTGGTTTAGTTCATATGGAAACCCATACTAATACCTTGTCTATGTGGTTATCCATGTAGTTATGAGTTGTACTTAGCATGCCATTCTAAGAGGATACAAAGGGTTTGCTTCAACATCTCCCATGAGTAGTTGGGATAACCTTTGTTCTGATAAGTTTCACATTTTTGGATGTTATTCTCGGGTAGAAATATCATCCTTATTATTATATGTTACACAATGATTAAATAAATAATTACCAAGTTTTTTCCTTCCATGTTATTTAGTTTACTTAATGGTATTATTCTATAGTGTTATCACCAAGATTCACCCTCCAACTACAAGAGGATAAGCCCAGTACCCATCAAAATATTTGTGGATTAAAAGGGTGTGAGTGGAGGAGTCAGTGAGGCTTTAAGGAAATGAAAGAAAATGGAGATCACTGAAGATCAGTGATGGGCCAGTGGGATAGGGATTCATAAACAGTCAGCTCAATGAAGGCATTTAAGCTCCCTATCAGACAAAGGATTTAAATGGTGGTGGAAAGCAGAAAGGAAGAAAGTGTTTGAATGATAAACCATAAAAAATGGGCAATATGACAACAAATCCTCTACCGCCTCAGGAATCTAGAAATCAGGGGGTTTACAATGATCCAGACAAGAAGAAAAACATAAGACGTTTGTTGAACCATGAAAGATGGGCATCATGGAAACAGATCCTCTATCGCCTCAAGAATACATACATCAGAGAGATTACACTCAGATAGGAATGGGAAACGTAAACGTCTATTGAACGATGAAAGATGGGCATGAGGGCAACAAATCCTCCATCACCTCAGGAATCCATAAACCATAGAGATTACATTCATACAGGAACGAGAAAAAGAAACATATTTTGAACCATGAAATATGGGCATGACAGCAAAAGATCCTCCAGCACCTTAGGAATCCATATATCAAAGAGATTACATCCAGACAAGAAAGAGAAATAGAAAATGAAAACTAAGAATACAGTCTGATATAACAAATTAAACGTATATTCATTAACATAATAATTTCCAGTCCAGGCCCTCGGGCTTACAACAAAAATAAAGTCATAACATCTCTCAAAGCTTTCCCCCAGTCTAGGCCAAAAATACCGCCCTTTTCAAAATATAAATTGATCTCTTTTATACTCATATCAGTTTCCAACTCTCAGAAGTGTGATCTGATCACCACATTCAAAGATTTTCTTAGAGAAGTCTTCTATTATACTATGCATGTATCCCTCTGTCATATGCAAGCTCATATCACCATGGTTCTGCAGGAAAATATGTCCACAAGGGTACCACGATCTGACGATTCAGTGCCCATGATCAAGCCTTCCATGCGTTTCATTTATGGAGTGAGTCGAGGTTTCAACCACCATCTCTTCTTTCATTAACTATCTTTTCATGGGATTGCAACACGACTTAATTCTCAGGGGAAGGCCACACACTGCTCTCATATTTTTCATTATATAAGGACGTGATTATGGGGCCATCAAAGGCGATTTGGATTCACACCTCTTTTGAGCCCGAAAATCACCATCTTCTGCCACGTAGCTCTTTTACTATATCATTGTTTCGATTATGGGACTACTCAACAATTTTATCGTTCGAGAATGTTGTGTCCCTACAATGGAGCGTGGTCGTTGATCTGGTCACGATCTGCGATCTAGGGGTACCTACTAAATTTAGTGCCACTGCTAAAACTTATTCGCCTCCCAATTTTAGGATTGTTCTAACTGCACTGGGAGATGGCATTAATTTTGGTGTTTGAACAAGAACACTTCCCAGAGGATGATCTGACATTGTGGCCTTATGCCACTATGATGACGTGTCATGAAAAGAGAGGTGACACGTGTCACTTGTAAACAAGCGGATGATATGTCCAAAGGTACATGGACTGAGTGCCACATGTCATCGCCAGGTGGATTACATGTGTCACTTTAGATATCGGGGTCGGTATGCATGTAGAGTTGGAGCTCCGAAGTGAAAGACGATGGTCAATCTAAGGAGGACACGTGACAGGGATCTATTAACTCTAAGAGAAAATACTCTGGATGAAAGCAAGAGGGGAGGAGATAAAACTCTCAAAATTTGGATTCCTGAAGTAAACAATGACCGTCCGATCTGGAAGGATGTGTGGCGCTTGATCTGTGACTTCTTGGCTTCCACCCGATCTTTAAACCTTGTGAAACTTCGACATGCCAAATACATGGGAGTCATTAATCTGAACTGATCATGAGATCTCCGCCGTTGAAAATTGAACCCGACCATTGCTTGTATTTCAACCCCAAAATAGACTGGCCTGAATGTTGCGCTTTCACTTATGGTTGTTTCTTGTGCAAGAAAAAGATTTGGACAACTCCTATGACCCTTGAAAACTTCATGTGATAACACATAGGTAATCATGTCTTATGGAAAATAATGTCTCATGATAATTTTCTTCAAAACTCAAAGCATATAGTTCCAAGTAAGATATGACATTCTAGTTTTAAAGGTTTAATTTGTCTATAGTATGCACCTCTCATTTTTAACACTTTGAGTATTAAATATTTGCATACAATTGGTGGAGAGTTGTGGAAACCATCAAGATCGAATATCCATGGCCAATGGTACTGGATTGTGAAACTTCCTTAATATTCAACCTTAGTGAAATACCACCATGAAATTGATATCGTGGAATCCAAGTTCAGTCTCCAATTTTTTAGGTCAAGTAATCTCAAGAATCCCTCAAAATGTATATATGGGTTCCCATGTTTCAAATTTATTCTTTCTTTTTTGGCATTTACCCCATAAGGGAGGTCACACCTTATTTGTAATAAAAATGATTTATATTAGCAACGCTTCTTTTCAATTTTTTTTGTTTAATATTCCAAACCTAGGAATGGTTTGTGAATCTCTCTGGTTATCTTTTTTATTTCTCTTAGGCATAATATTAGTTTACTAAATACAAGGTTTTCTTTGAAATATTAGAAATAATATTTTTACTTCTTGTTACTCTAATAACTTATAAAAGAAATAAGAATAATGTCCATCATATTTGTGAGATCTCCCTGTACATTTGTCATGGAATATGTCGATCTAGACTACCAAGTATAAGTATTGTACTTGGAACCTTTATATATAATAGTTTGTACTTCCAGTTTGTAGGTAAATACACCATTAAAGTAGTTTTATCCTAAATAACTACTTACTATTTTGTACATCAGATTTATGAAGAATGATCATTGTCTAAAATGTATGATATACCATTACTCATTGATCTATTATACTTTTATTTTACATTTCCATGTATTTCTCATTATCAATATATAAAATAAAATCTTTGGCATGCATATTAATCCACCAGTTATTCTATAATGAGATTCTTTCCTTGTTTCATTACTCATACAAATAAAATATATTTCCTCAAAAGATAATATAATACAAATATAGGAACTATTTCTTTACTGACAAAAAAATTATCTTTATCTATTTATAATCAATATTAAAATCCGTGTATTCATTCTCTATTGTATCTATATTTCTTGCTACAATAAATCCATTAAATGAATGATTACATAAATTTTATTTCTCTAATTGTATCAACAATAAAGTCCTTATAATCATTTCCTATTATACCAGTTACCATTTTAAAAGAAAACAAACATTAAGAAGAGAAACATATCTAAGCCTGCTTCAAAACTGGGGCCAAACTGAGTACAAAACAAGTTCCTCCCAAATATAAACCAGAACAATGAATATTACTTATTTCTTTCACCCTTGAGCCTAAATCATCATACCATACGGACTGAAAAATGTATCATAGTTTGAATCTTTCTGAGAACCATCAAAATCAAATTCTCTTCACAATTAATCAGTAACATCTCGCCTCCTCTATACTTGTCTTTTCTTGTGTTACTAAGAAGTAGTAATAGATTGTGTAGGTATTTTTCCAAGTTAGCCTCATCCTTAACCGTAGGGAATATCCATGGCCTAACTTTGTGCTAGCTTGTTCCCTCACATCCCACATATTTAGGAGTAGGTTTACACTTGTCCTCATAGAAAATATTGACTCTGGGGTTTTTATCCCTTTTCACTCTGCCATTGAATAATGATTTGCTCTTTATAATTGGATTCTTTAATCATTTTTTCTCTCGTTCAATAAAATAAATTAAAAATAATATTTACATAAACATTCATCATAATCAATGTTTATGATGATATAAATTTAACATAAATTTTCACAACATAAATCCTCAAAATTTAAATATTCAACTATTTATAAATGGGGGGACATTACACTTGATCTCAGTCAAAGAATCATCTAATGTCACATCACCCAATAGTAAAGTAAGTGACAAACTAACATGTTCAAAAAAACAAGATCGTGAATCAATAAAATAAAACAAATGCATAAACAAAACATAGAAGATATACAATACAATAGAGACAGATATATATGTGGTTCACTCAGTGTTGGCTATGTCCACCAGAGAAATTACCTGGTCCTTTTTTATTATCCAACAAAAATGAAGGGATACAACCTACAACACACGTGTTATAACTTCCTCTTCTTTCTCTCACTGTCTCCTCTCTCAGAATACAATATTCGCTATCACACCCAACCACAATACAATTCCATGATACATAAAACAAGGTTTCCTTCTAGGGAAAAAATCGCTAACATTACTTCTACCATCACATATGTGACCTTATAATGAATGGTCTATATTGAATATGAAATTACAATATTTTAGAGGGTAATTTTTCCTAAACGTTTTCTTCGAGGGTGCTACCCCCGAATCCCCCTCCAGCGGGGGATCTGTTAATTTTCGCCTCCCCCGCTTGGACCACCCTAATGAAAATAGTGTGGGGCCAATCCCCTCCACACCCCCTGTTAGGAAATGGGATACAAACACAACTAAAACAAACCTTTGAATCAAGAAGATAATCAGACTCCACAACCAACATAACCTAGTAACAAGTTGTTATAATTGCTTCAAGCCAAAAAACTCTACTAATTTTTGTAATAGATATCACGCACCTTGACTTATATACTATATTTTGATTCATATTCACTAGAACTATATTTTTGTACAAAGAATATGTATTAGTTTTCTACCTTACAACTGCATGAATTTGTCAGAATGAAGAAAACACTTTTAAGCAGTATTGGCCACCATTGTCACTTATTATTTCGTTCACCTTTTTACCAATTTTGACACAAAAACAAAATTGTTAAAGGATTTAAAGATACCACTTTTATTCTTCATGAACACAACCCATATATGCCTCTTTTAATCATCTATAATATTGGTAGATCATTGAACACCACCAATGGAATCTAAATTCATAGGCCTACATATGTTTAAATGCAATAAATATAATATTTTTTGGATATATGAGAGATTAAAAAAAACTTAACCCTCACATGTTTACCCAACACACATGATTCACAACACTCAAAAAAATAAAAGTTAAATATTATACCTTTGACTATTCCTTGTCTTGTAGACATTGTTCTTTCAACTGGCCCATTCTCTCATGCCAAAGCATGCATCCTTCAACTCTTTTAGATGCTTTTATGTGACTCAATATTATTATTAATAGTTGTAGAATTACTATTAAACTAAGCATCAATAGTAACATCAAACATGTAGATATTACCAACCCTAACCTCCTTAGCCAATATCAATGCACTTCTCGAAAGCTTTCACATATTCCTTATGAAAACCACATTAACCCTACATCAATGAACATGCTCACTAAAATAAGATTCCTCTTCAACCAAGATACATGTCTCACATAAACAAAATACCTTATTTTCCATCTCTATATCCTATTATAATGGATCCTCTACCTGTTATAGCACAAAATGTCACACTTATGCATTTGTTCAATGGCCTAACCCTTTCTAAATGATTGCTATAATTTTCTATAAAAGTAAACTCTGGAAATCATTTAAAAAACATGCCATAAGACAATATCCACGGGTTTCTCTACTGAAACACGTGTACATCTGCAACTTTCCTCAGTGCAACCCACAAATAACCTCATTTTTGGTGAAAAATAAATAATCCTTTGTTTTTGGGTGGGTTTTCATTTGGGCTCATTTCCCAACGACACTTTCATGTACATAATGGAATTCAACTCCCCAAACCTCTTTTGGAAGGCATAAAATAACCATGGAGGGCTAAGGAGAAGACACAAGTACATTGCGTTATCACACAAAACAACATGAATGCAATCGAATAGGTGCAGTCTGCAGCAGTCAAGATCCCCTGTGCAAACTCGATGTGTCGCTATCTCCAATACCAATTGGAGGGACTCCAAGGTTGGCAGGCGGGTAAAAGTTTAGCAGGGGCACTAAAGTAACCGGTGCTCTCAGATATCAACTTGTAATCTAGATCAATGACCTCAAATCATTTGGGGGCTGAAACATGCGTGGAAGTTAAAATATGAAGGGCAGGCCGAAATCCTAACCATGGTTTTGCGAGGAGGCTACGTGGCGGTGTGGGCCTAAACCACTTCCCGTGAGCCCTAAATCATGTTCACATTTAATATCATATCCGGCAGGGACAGGTGGTCGCCCGCTAGTCATCCAGTCGCGCTCTCGATCCTGAGGAGGGTTTAGAAAATGAACGAGGATTGAATTTTGCGGCCACTTTCTTATTCAACACGCAATCCAGTTGTGACATGTGGCCTTCCACTAGTCATCCAACCATGCTCCAATCCCGATGCATATCCAGTTAATGAAGAAAGGACTTGTATATGAAGCCTCAGCTCAATCCATAAATAGAAATCTTGGGAGTTATGGAAAAGGAGGTAGGACCGTCAGCCCAAGGTACAAAAATAAACAATTTTTCCTACAGGTCCATGTTGAACCTGGTTCACGTCTAGCAAGAGGAAAAACACTCAGTTTGATAGAATATTTAAAATACGCAAAGCTTTGAATGGGATTTTCATATCACACTCCTGGCAGTTGTGGGTTGATATGAGTATAAATAGATTAGTTCAATATTTTGTTAACGTGGTTGAATGGTTGAGAAGAACTCCCTACTTTGTAATATTTGATAACATAGTTGTTCTCTAGTTTTGTATGATAGTTGATACTTTCAGATTAATAGAAGTCAGTTCATTTCATATCTTTTTAAATTGTCTTGAAACACTCAGGCATGGAGGATCTAGTTGAGGGTTATAGTTGTATTGTAATGTAGGTTTTATTATAATGTTGTTGTGACTTGTTCCAATACTTTCCATTTGTTATATTACTTCTCCTTATGCTGAAATGTTTGTGCATGGAGGAGCTAGAAGAGTTGTTGTAGTCGTATGATAATGTAGGTTGGATTATTATGCTGCTGTGACATAGTTCAGTGTCTGAAAATTGGGTTGAAGAGTGCTATTGTGCCTGAAGTTTTCTTCAACAATTTGCTTGAAAGCCGTATGCTCATGGAAGACTTGTCCACCTCTCTCACTAAGTCTTCCTTATGCTCATCCTTAAACTCAAACCACTGGCTGAAGTTAATGAGGACCTCATTTGTCGATGCATTTCTTGTCTAGTTTCTGTTTTAAATCATTCTTTTACTAAGTTTTGTCCATTTCACCTCCACTCATAAAACCAGCATCCACCAAACATTATGATATCTACTGGTCTTATCCTCTTGCAATCTAAGGTTGACTCTCAGTGCTAACATTCTTGGCGCCATTGTCGGGGAATGAATTGAAGACATTTCCCTGGGATTGAATGACAAAGAAATTATGATTCTGAAGGTGCATCATAAATCGATACCTTGAAGATTGCAAGTTTCACCTGGTGACTCCACTGTTTCAGTTATGGCTTCCAAAGGAAGACACATGAGGTCTACTCCACAACTTCATCTGGAAATACCTAAAGATGAACCAAAAAGAATTGTCAAGAAAGGAAATACCTCACAAGAAGGGATTTCAACTTCTACACCAGGGGATTATGGTAATTTACAAACTTCTTCTTTTAAATCTCCAACATCTACATCAAATTTTCCTTTTCTACCATCTGTTGGAGTTTCGTGAGGTTTAAATTTTGGAAGTTTTCCTATTGAATTCCCCCCTTCCATTATTCATTTAGAAGGGGAAAGTTTTGACACCCTTGTTTCCACTGATTTTGTAAAGTGGTTTAGACCCAAGAGCTTAGAATATTTTCCCACTTTGGGTTTTCCTACTCCTCCTCCTATAAAGGTTGTTATATCTAAAGAGGGGGAAACTTCTTTTCCTTTTGTGATAACCCTATGTTTCATAGGATCAACGGGTGACTACAAATTTTCATTCTTGTTGTATTTTTGTTGTAAATAATATTTCATTCTACAAATGATTTACAAAAAGAAAAGAAAAAAGAAAAGAAAAGAAAAGAGAAAAGAAAAAGAATAAAAGAGGGTATGAAAATAAAAAATGATAAACCCCATGCAATAAGAATGTCTTGATTAATACAGTCTAATCATGGTCAAGTACTTTGAATTTATGTAGATAGGTTAGTGAATAAACTTGGCTAAATAGTTTAATCGTATCCAAGATATATAGGCTAGTGAATAAATTTGATCGAACTGTTTAATCTTGATCAAATGTCCTAGGTCAGAGTAATGATTTATCCCAACAGTTTAATCTAGGTTAATCTTGTTAGGTGATTAGAGTAGGACATAGGTTGCCAGTTAGTATAATTTCATTTTAATAAATGGATGAAAAGTTGGTTGGATTCTTTGAATTGAGTTAAAATGGTGTATTCTAACCCCTTGGTGACAAAATGAAAAGGAGAACAGTGCAAAAATCCCAAAAAGAGACTTATCATAAGTTTTGGTGGCATGGCATGATTGGTGATTTATGCTAAAATGCATGAAAATATCAACGATCCCTCATCATGCACCAAGATCTACGGATGGCAAGAGATATCAGACCCCCCTGGACCATTCTACCTTTAACAGTGGGGGGGCTTTCCGGTCAAGCAATTTTCCCTGGGAGGGCCCCTCCTAATGTCACACACTCCTATTAAATCGGACCCCCCCAGGCTCTATACCACTTACCACCTACCCCCCCTCCGAGCAAGACGCCAAATCACCTTTCCATACCGCCATCCACTCTATCGCCATGTACCATCCCCACTCACCTGTCGCCCGTCACATCCCATCCACTTGTCATCCACTCACTACGGTCAACCTCACCCCCATACACCTTTTACCCATATATTACCCTCCATGTCATCCCCGATATACATGTTGGTCAATCAATGTGAGCGATCATGACCGTTTCCCTACTGACCCATTAGCCTTTTCCCAATGGACAACCATTCATCCTTTAAATCCCATTTTTATCCATTATTGCACTGTTCACGATCACAACGTTATCGAAGCCTCTATTCTTCATCATCTTCAATCAACAATATCCATTAATGCCTGATAAACACAACTAATGTTTTGTTTCAACTTGCAAGTATCAGTCGAGCCAATGTCTCCCAAGTCCAAATCTAGAGAGACTGAAGAAAATCCCTTTCTTCCCCCTCCTGTTGATCTGGAATGAATTATGTTAGCTAACAAAGATCACTTAATTGTAGATCCGAAGTGCGAATTCCACTTTTTCGAATTGCACTTCTGGCTGAAAGATACATTTCCTAGATTAGAGTGACGAGATTGGACTCTAGGAGTCAAATCTCCCATTGTACCTCTTCCCTCAAATATACCATTTCCCCAAATTCTCCCTCAAGTGCTAGGCACACTATCTCCCCAATCAGATATCCATCGTTTCATCATCTGGAGAAACCCCTTTTACCATTAAATATGAAACCATAGACCAGATGATGCAGGTACCCAGAGCTGAATCTCTTTCTCTTTTTTCCATTGAAGTTATGACCAAAATGTACCAAGAGTTATCTTTTCCCCAGAGAGCACAGATCTTTGAGATTTTTCTCCATGAGAGTGCCTAGTTACCCGAGAAAAATCCCCCCTACCATTCCTCCATTTTATCAGAGAAAGGTAACCAAATTATTTTATCCCTCTGCTCTATGCTCAGATATTATTCATACGAATGGGTGGAAGAACCCATCCTGAGTTTCCTATCCATTTTCTCCATCGAAGAGAAGGCTATCACCCATTTAAATTTCAGCCAGATTTTGCTCGATAACATTCATGACCAACTCTTCAGTTTTCCTACAGAAGCCATGTTCAGGTATTCATCAATATTCACATACATGTTCATATTTTTTCAATCAGAGAAGTTTTCTTTCTTCATGTAGAAGCTCGACCAAGACATTGAGCCACAACTAGTCACATCCTCGACGTCATTACTGAGAAATAGCTCATCTGAGTTCTTCTTTAAGTAGTTCATCGACTAGTTTTACCACTCAGTGGTAAGCATGCTAAGTGGACATAAATAACCTAGGATAAATGAGGAGATCCAAAGGATCTTACACCTGTCAGACCTTGAAAAAACATGCTATTGGTATCTGTACCAGGACCACGCAGAGATCAGATTCTACGAATGTGAACTGGCCCCTTACAAGATGCTCAGATACTTTCCTGTCAAGATATTTTCTCTGGAATATATCAGGCAGATGATTAATTCAAACGACATTCATTTTTTGGCTTTCAAGAAGAAACAACAATTGAAGATCAAGGGACATATAAGATCTTTTATCTGTAACAACAGAGCTGCAGGGGAAGAATCCAACATGCTTTTAAAAGAAATAAAGTTCAATCTCAGTTTTCCTTGGCAGTATGATACCTATAGTGTTATTATAGAAACCAGGTTGAAGAATATAATTTCCCCTTATGATCATGTTCCTAGACTAGAAATAGATAAATTCATGAACCAGACACAATGGGAGGAAAACACTTTAATTGAGATTGAACCATAGTTTTCTCTTGCCAGATTTTCGCAAATAACTACTCCACGGGTACTAGTAGAGAAGAGGCCCGAGAAGGATATTTCCCCCTCAGTCACTGAATTCTCAGCAGAAGACTTCCTAGTTTATAGTAAAATACCAAAGACCACTCATACACCTGAAAGGTCTAGAGGAGAGGAGACTCGGTCCATCACAATGGAGGGAGAGAATTCACCACTACCTTCAGGAATCCATAAAATGATATCTACTTCTTCATCCAAGAAACAGACTGATACCACATTGACCACTAAGGCCGCACAAGAGTCTGTAGAACTTAGCATTTTAGAGAAATATAACTTGATTAAGACTAAGAATGAGATGCTCACTAGAAACACCTATGCACAATTCCGGAAGAAAACATCTACAACCCAACATGGGTTTCTCTCTTCTTTTGACACAAAAAATGGAGGATGAAGATGGCATACTTGCAAGCACAAGTGCACCAACCCAAAACAATTTTTTATTACAAAAGGCCAACATTTGAGTTCGATAGTAGAGATGTACAACCAATTAATCATATGGATCTGCATAGATAGACTAGAGAAATGATTTTCTCCACCCTGGACAATACCTCCACGACTGCTGCAGAGTTGCAAGTTTTCTTGAATAATGTCCAAAAATAGTTGAAGCTGGAGAAGGTGTCTTCTTTGGAAAAGAATAATAAGATAAAATATCTAGCAGAACTGGTACTCAAAATTGGATATGATCTGTCCAATATCAAAGAAGAAGAATATTCATCAAAAATAAGAATGCTAACATAGTCTCCCTGAGGAAACAATTGAAATTTTTTTCTTCAGAAGACCCGTGGGATAAATAAATTGTTGAGAATGAAGGCCATAATGAGGAAACATTGAATTTGATCATGGAGCAGAATGATCAGATCAAGGAGATGGAAGCTGAGATGGAGAAGCTAATCAAAGAAAAATAGAAGAGTGTACCAATGGAATTCATTCCACTTAATGCATTCCCTCTCATAGGGGTCACTGCAGCTACAAAAACTTCAGTAACAACCACAGAGGCATTAGAAAAGTTGGAAAAGTCCATGGAAGACATGTCTTTGAAGGGAGATGAAATCAAAAGACTGTAGGATGAGATCAATAACCTTCAAAAACTGAAGTCCACTTTCCAGTCTAGTTACAATACAGAGTTGCATACAACACAGAGACTCGGGAAAGAATTTCAGAAGCTACAAAAAGAAATAGTCATGGCCAAAACATTTTCAGAGGCCAAAGAAAATATTTGGATGGACATATGCAAATCCATGACATAAATTTGGCCACTTATATAGATTATGTTCGAGAAATATGAACTAGTACAAAGAAGCAAACAAACCATTGATAAGATCAAAGAAGAACTAGGAGAAATGCCTACTGAGGCAAAAAAAAACATTAGATTATTGAATTCCAAGAGAAGAGAGGAGCTAGAGGCCTTGGAAATTGAGGATAGAACAGAAACTATCCTTGACGTCAAGAAATTTTTGACCAAGAGAGGATTATTGCTACAACTTGAGGAAAGGTCTCAAGCAATGGACATTGGAGTTCAAATGTTTTCATAAAAATGGATTTACTACATAAGAAGGGGCTACTAGGGTTACTTTTGATCAATGACAAGTTGATTACCCTCTCAAACTACAAACAAAAGATCATCATAGTGGAAAAGGATGGTACTAAGTTTGTAGGGATACAGGGAAGTTTGGTTGGTAAATCATTTTTGGAGACTCTGCATTTGGACCTCAACATCCAACACGAGATCAAGTACATCTTCATCACCAAGCCCACCTTCGCCAAATACACAGAGATGGATGAAGTTTACCGAAGGTTACTCAAAATCACCATCCCTATTCAAAAGAGATGGGATTACCTGTGTACTCTGATCGAGTAATGATGAGGTGTACGTCTGAGTCAACACATGGTATCGTCATAATCAAGTCAAATATGAATCACCAACCACTTCCTCAGAATCAACATCAAGGATTCGAGGATCATTTAAAATTCCTATCTTTTTGTAAAATGAAATCTAGTTAGTTAGATTTTATCTCCACCATAGCCTGATCATTAATGATAGTATCAATTGTAATTTTTATATAAAAACTTCAGACATCGAAGTATTGAGTGTTGATTTTTACACCCAAGAAAGTTGTAATATGTAATTTTTTTTGAATAGATCTACCAGTAATAAAAAGGATGATTCATAGGATTCTTGCATGTTGATGTTGGTGATGTTATTTCCTTTTGTTTAATGCTTATCTTAGTGAGATATCACTCTGTTTTTTTTCTCTCATAATTTAAAATAAGTTTAAGTGCAAAATTTATCTTCGAACATTCTGTTTATGGCTTTTAAAGATCTAAATGTTATTCCTCTGATATTGTAATAAAGAATTTCTCAAATTTGTCTTTATTGTTATTGACTACCTCACTTGTCTTCTACCTTTCATTGCTTTAATTCTAAAGGATCCAACATTTGCATTACCTTGCCCTGTGAAAACACCTTATAAAATATGTTCTCTGATCTCAACCCATTAACTCAGACCACATAGCCCAACGGATGCATAAGAAATATTTGAGCCATCTTTATAAAACAAAACAACACACTTCTATTAATTTAACTAGCATAATTTCTGAAACACAAACATATCTAAATCATACAAAGGGATCGCTCTCTGAAACTCGCAGGGATAGATCCCAGTTTTGAAGTGGTTGGATAAGTTACCTCTGCTAAATTTCTTCTACCTCCTGAAAACCTATGGGAATTTACAAAGAATTAACATAATGGAAATCGAACAAACTTACAATCCTACGATTTCTTTTCCCTAGATAAAGAAAACTTTATTTCTGAACAAATCATAAAATCTAACTTAAAAAGAGATAAATGTTCGGAGGTTGTTAAAGTTTGTATATATTAGTTTAGGTTTCTTAAAATTTGAAGTTCTGGCTCCTAAAATAATTCATACTAGATATCACCCTGACCTAGAACCTGCAATAGCAGTAGACGATCTAGAAAATTTACTCAGAAAGAAAAACACTCTAGAAGGTTTTGGGAGTCACATTCCCCTTCATAGGTCAACTTATCTCCTATAAAAGCTTGTTGCTATCCAGGATCTTGAGTTTGACATATATTTTGAGAAAATCTTGTTCAGAACCAAATTTGATAGCTTTGTAAGTGAAATGCTCCTAGATCAAACGATCTTACAACCCAGGACCCCTAAAATACTTTCTCCCAGAGAAAACTTTGATCAACGCTTCCTTGAAGAATTCAACAAGTTAGAAGATCTAGTAGAAAATATCGATCAAGATTTGTACCAAGCTCACTTTCAATAATCTTTAGAACTTTCTTCCCTGACTATGGTTGCAACATCCAACAAACATCAAATAATTCACTCTATATCTCCCTACCCTTCCTCTTTTACTTCTTCTGTAACTTCCCCCAATCACACAAGTTGTTGTTCAGCCTCCTCCACCAATCATGGAAGCAAGATATGCTCCCTTGGTGTTGGCCACCCCCTTACATGCCATGCCCCAGGACTATCAAACTAGACTTCCTCAATTTGATGGTAGCGGACCTCTTAATGCAAAACAACATGTTCATAAGATGAATGATTATTTTGATTTGCAAGAAGTCGATGAGGCAAATGTCTAGATCAGACTTTTTGCACAGAGTTTGACCGAAGAAGTTAAAAAATGGTTCAAAGATTTACGCCGTATTACCATAGTTGACATTGCTTATTTTAAGCATATTTTTCTCGACAGATGGGAGGTAAAGAAAAATCCTCTCTAGATTTTATCATAATATGAGAAAATCAAAAGGAATCAAGGGGAAAAAGTGCAGGATTACTACATTCATTTAAAAAATATTTATAACGCAATTCCAATTGATATCAAGCCTCCACAAGGTTTGTCATTAATGAAGTTCCCTAAGGGAAAGGAATTCTTTCACCCTAGAAGACATGCATAAAAGTGTAGTTAGTGTGGAAGAAATCTATTAGCCAGAAGAGCCAGGAAAAGAATAGAGAGAAGAGTTATAATCAAAGAAGATCCTTCCACGTCTTCTTTGGATTCTAAACTAGATTCCATAGTTAGAACTATGGATATAATGATGGAAAGGCTAACCATCACTAACAGGAATCCACCCAGGGAAAATCAGCTTGCCCCTCAAATCATAAATCCAAATTTTAGAAGAAATCCTCCCAAAATCAGGCAGAGGGAACCCAGAGACTAAAGAGATAAAAGAGGGCCTAATCAGCAGATTAGACCACCTCTTCAGGAAAACTACACTGATGAGGGGGAGGATATAATCGAAGAGTTGGATGATGTTCAAAAAAACCTCATAGGTGTGCATGAAAATGATTCCATTTTCCTTACTCAGAAAGAACAAGAGCTTTTTCTCCTCTCACAAATAGAGGTAAATGAGGAAGAAGAGGAAACATAACAGTAGGCCTTTGAGAATGATATAATGGAGGTCCACATATAGTATAACTTGAGAATCAAGAAGACCAATGAAAATCCTACCAAGAAGGACGTTGAAACAAAGAAAGAAAATGAGACCAAGAAAACCTTTGATGCTTCTCCCAAGAAAGTCCCTGAGAAGGATAATTTTGAATCTTCTGCAAGAAGGAATCCTAAAACTTCACAAAGAATAATGCAAAATGGAGTTGCATCAACAAGTTAGCCAAGTACTTCTGCATAGAGAACTGTAACCGATAAACCAGAAGTGTAGGGTCAAAGAAGAACTTCCATTACTTTTAGGCTGGAATGGGAATTAGCCAAATTGATGATTCATATTCCCCTGTCGAAACTAATGAGAAAAAATGATTACAGATCACAAGTGATCAAGTCATTGAGAATTGAACCAGAAATAAGCAGAAAGGCGTTAAATATTGGATAAGGATCACACACGAACATTGTAAATCTTACTGATGATCCACCTGATTTGTTGTTCAGTCCTAAAGTTGATGGAAAAAATGATAATGGTGCCATACCTCCTTTCTACATCAGTCTGAATATTCATGACAAGACCTTAGATAATTCCATGCTTGATTCTGGCACCTCTCACAATCTGATGCCCAAAGCGATGATGGAGAAGTTGGGGCTTGATGTCACCAAACCCTACAAATACTTGCCCTCTTTCGATTCTAGCAAGGTCAAATGTATAGGGATAATTAAAGATTTGTCTATCACCCTGGCTCAAATCCTAGAAAAAAGCATGGTGATGGATATCGTGGTTGAAAACATTCCTCTGAAATATGGTAGGTTTTTATCTAGATCTTGGGGACCTAAGTTGAAAGGCACTTGGCAGTTAGATATTTCTTATGCTACTATCATGGTATTTGGAAAATAGAGAAGACTATATAGAGAGAATCTGATGAAGTATATGGTCAGCAGTCAGGAAAAACCACACAACTACCCATTATACTTGTCCACTCTGATCTAGATTCATTCATATTGTACAATGATGGTGACTTGGATAATCAAATTGCACAGTTGGAAGATGTTGCACCGGACCTGCAAGAAGATCAAGGAATAACTGAGGAAAGTAAAGTGGGGACAACAAAAAGTGATGACACACCAAAATATCTCTGGAGTATGTATTTTTTTTGGATCCATGAGAAAAGAGGGAGATGGATCTCGGGTGTGGATACATAATCATAAAGCCATGTATTCCAAAAGTCACTCCTACAAATTAAATTTCCATTGCACTAATAACATAGCTTAGTCTGAAGCATTGATGCTCGGCCTGAAGCTTTTGAATAAACATGGTGCCAAAAGGATTATGGTAAGAGGTGACTCTGAAGTGGTTGTCAAATAGATTAAAGGTGGGTATTTTGCAAAACATCCTAGACTCAAGGCTTATACAAATGTTGTTTTAGATTTCCTACAATGTTTCACTGAAGTTGACTTGCAGGTAATGCCCAGAGGCTAGAACATACTGGTAGATGGATTGGCTACTTCAGCAACCCAATCAAAAATACCTTTCAAACCAAATCGCCAATATACAGTAGAGGTGAAGTGCAGACCAACTATTCCAGATAACATCAGGTACTGCCAGGTATTTTGCAACGATGAACAAATTGAAGATTTCTTGCAGTCTAAGAATGATTTTGAGTGTACAAATATCAATTTGGACAATGATGATGATAGTGTAGATAAATCAGACTTAGAAAATGAACATGTAAATAAATCATAGTTTGAGAATGTTAGTGTAAATAGAGTAGATTTAGATGAAATTAATGAAAATGATGAAAATTTTGATGTTTTGCAATTGAAAAATAATGTTTTACCTAGAGGTTTAGTTCCTTTAGAAGACTTGTTTGATTTCAACGATGTAGAGTAAAATACAAAGATAGAACCCTTGGGAAAAAAAGTTGAGGAATGTAATATAGGAACAGAAGAAAAATGCAAAATGATTAAACTATCTAAATCTTTACCTCCAGAGAAAATGTATAAATATATCGATCTGTGGAAAGAAGTTGTAGATGTATTTTCCTGGAGCTATGAGGATTTAAAATATTATGACGCCAATATCATACAACATAAAATCCCAATAAAATAAGAACATAAACCTTTCAGACATAAGCTTAGGAGAATCAATCCAAAGTTACTACCCCTGATAGAAAAGGAGATTAAAAATATGTATGATACAGAAATAATAGTACCTTTAAGATTTTCAAAATGGGTTTCTAATCTAGTTCCTACAAGAAAGTAGACTGGTGAAATCAGGCTTTGCATTGATTTCAGAAGACTAAACAAGGTTTCCCTCAAAGACAACTATCCTTTGCCTAAAATGGATCACATCTTAGAAAGGGTAGTTAAGGCTAGTAGGATTGCTTTACTAGATGGTTTTTCGAGCTATAACCAAGTCCTTGTCCAACCAGATGATCAATAAAAAACAAATTTCACCACACCCTCGGGAACCTTCATGTACCCGAAAATTCCCTTTGGTTTGATGAATGCTGGAGCCACTTTCCAAAGAGAAATGGATATTTCCTTTGTGGATGAGTTTGGTAGGTTTATAGTCATATATTTGGATGATGTTACTAACTTCTCCAAATCAGATGAGGAACATTTAAAACATCTCAGAGGAGTGTTTGAGAAGTGCAGAAAGTTTGGTATTTCATTGAATCCCAAGAAGACTCTTTTTGGTTTGGAAGAAGGCAAGTTGTTGGGGCATATAATCTCTAAATATGGAATTAAGATAGTCCCCAGTAGAATATAATCCATACATAAATTGGACCACCCTCAGAACATCAAGTAATTGCAATCATTCAATGGTAAAATAAATTTTCTGAGGATATTCATACCCAATCTTGCAGAACTCCTCAGGAACATCACAAATATGTTGAAAAAAGACACCAAAATAAAATTGAACACCAAGTCTAAACAGTCCTTTGATTAGGTTAAAAATGCACTTACATAAGCCCCTATATTGATCAGTCTAGATTACACTAAGGATTTCTATTTCTTTTCTTTTTCCTCAGAACACACCATTGCAATAGTTTTATTGCAGAAAATCAGTGATGGGCATGAACATCCCATTACCTTTTTCAGCAAGTCATTGAAAGATGTTTCTCTGAACTACAATATAATGGAGAAACAAGTTTTTTCCCTGCTAAAAGTGATAAAATATTTTAGAGTTTATATTATCCATTATCATACTATTGCTTATGTTCCAAATCTAGTGGTGAAGGATATCCTAACTTAGGATAATATTGATGGTAGGAGAGGGAAGTGGATTGTTGTTATTCTGGAATATGATATAAAATAAAACCCACTAAACTGATCAAGGGTTAGGTTTTGGCCAAGTTGATGGCTGAATCCAATTTTCATGCTTTAGACATTAACTTTTTGGCTGTAGTTGATGATCAGGAAGATCAAGTGACTCCAAATGTAAAAGAGGTATTCTTAAATTCTCCTTGGTACGCATACCTCATTTTTGTCCTACATAATTTACAAGCTCCTGCTAGTCTAACTAAGACTAAATTCGTATTATTGAAACTAAAAGAATTGAAATTTTGTATTCTATATGGAAACCTTTATTGGAAATATCCTGGAGGTATTTTTCTTAATTTATTGTTAAAAGATTAAGCTGACAAGGTATTCCAGGATTTCCATGAAGGAGATTGTGGTGAGCATCTGAGTTGGAATACCACGGCTAATAATATCCTCAGAGTTGGGTTTTACTGGCCCACCTTGTTTTTTGATGTGCATCAAAAAGTCACCTTCTACCATAAATGCCAAGATTTTTAGGGTAAAAGAAAACTTTTTCCACTGCCCCTCTAACCCATTTCAGTTGAAGCTCCATTCCAACAATGGGGTTTCCATTTTATTGGGGAAATACATCCACCCTATTTAGGTTAGCACAAATGGATCCTCATGGCTATAGAATACTTTACCAAGTGGATCAAAGCTATACCCTGTAGGAAAGCCACTGACTTGGGCATCATTAAATTTTTAGAAAATAATATTTTGTCTCATTTTGGGTGTCCTAGGAAGATCATAACCGACAATGCAATGGCCTTCAGATCCAAAAAGCTAGTAGAATTTTGCAGCAAATACGATATTACTCTGGGTCACTCCACAACTTATTACCTCAAGGAAATGGCCTAGCTAATTCCTCCAATAAAATTCTGGTGAATATAATTGAGAATATGATACAAGAGAACAAGAAGTCCTGGCATAAAGAGTTGGTTTTTTCACTCTAGGATGATAGACTGACCAACAAAAGATCAATTGGTATGTCTCAGTTAGTATATGGCACTAAGGCAGTTTTTCGTACTTCTTTGGGACTCCTTGTTATGAAATTGTTGCAAGAAGTAGAGGTGGATCCCAATGATACCCAAAGGATGATAAATTAGTTGATCCAATTATAGCAGTCCAGAGAATACATGTATAACAAGACCCAAGTAATCCAGGAAAGCATAAAAAATATTTATGACAAGAGAACTAAAGAGGATGATTTTGAGTTGGGTGATTTGGTATTGAAGTGGGATTCCAGGAATGAGGATAAGGGTAAACATGGAAAGTTATATAGTTTTTGGAAAGGCCCTACATCATTTGGGCATTCAGAGGAAATAACACATTTTTTTTATCAAAGACAGTGATGGAACAGACCTGCCAGGTGGATGTGTAAATGGTAGGATGCTCAAGAATTATTTACCACCCCAATAAAGATCTTAGCCATCCAATTACATTGTACAAACCATTTATTTTACTTTCAGGTTATGTGTGGGTGTTGTTGATCATATTGTTGAAGCCTGAAGAGAAGGCCTTAAGCCACTCACTAGTGCCACCGTATTTTCAAAATAAAACAAATCAAGTTGCACAAGAAGCACTGGAGAAAATTTTTCAAAACATCAGGATGCAAGTTATTGGCACCTCACAAGGAGAGCACCATTCCTAGGTGGAGCCACTATTATAACCCTATGTTTCATAGGTTCAACTGGTGACTACAAATTTTCATTCTTGTTTTATTTTTGTTGTAAATAATATTCCATTCTGCAAATGATTTACAAAAAGAAAAGAAAAGAAAAGAGAAAATGAAAAGAATAAAAGTGGGTATGAAAAGAAAAAATGATAAACCCCACACAATAAGAATGGTTGTGTTTATATAGTCTAATCATGGTCAAGTCCTTTGAATTTATGCAGATATGTTAGTAAATAAACTTGGCTAAATAGTTTAATCTTATCCAAGATAGATAGGTTAGTGAATAAATTTGATCAAACCGTTTTATCTTGATCAAATGTCCTAGGTTAGATTAATGCTTTAGCTCAATAGTCTAATTTGGGTTAATGTTGTTAGGTGATTAGAGTAGGACATAGGTTTGTATATTTTCATTTCAATAAATGGATGAAAAGTTGGTTAGATTCTTTGAATTGAGTTAAAATGTTGTATTCTAACCCCTTGGTGACAAAATGAAAAGGGGAGTAGTGCAAAAAGCCCAAAAAGAGTGTTATCCTAAGTTTTGGTGACATATCATGATTGGTGCTTTATGATAAAATGTGTGCAAATCTCAACGGTCCCTCATCATGCACCAAGATCTATGGCTGGCAAGAGATATCGGACCCCATCGACCATTCTACCTATAAGGGTGGAGGGAGGGGTGGGGTCCGGGCAAGCGATTTTTCCCCAATGGGCCCCTCCTAACATGGCACGGTCATGTTAAAGCAGACCCCCCCCTCTCTATACCACTTATAGCCTACCCCCCCCTCCAAGCAAGACACCAAATCACCTTTCCATATCGCCATACGCTTTGTCGCCACATACCATCCCCACTCACCTGTCGCCTACCACATCCCATCCACTTGTCATACACTCACTACCCTCAACCTTAACCCCATTAACCTTTTACCCATTTATTACCCTCTACCTCATCCTCGAGATACCCGTTGGCCAATAAATGTGGGCGATCATGACCGTTGGCCTGCTTGTCACATACCCACTATGGAAATCAAATTTTTCATCGATTTCTCAATGATCAGACCCCCGAAATGTCTACGGAGGCCTAGCGTAAGCTAGCTCTTCCTTCGTATTTTCCCATAGGATCATGGGTCACGACCACAGGTTGAACAAATATGGCATCCTTTCGCTCTTCGTGACTTAGCGCTACCAGGGTGTCGAGTCTTTCGACTCTGCAAAACCCGACACAACGAAGCGTCGAACCCCGAAAGGGATGGCGCATACAAGTTTCCTGTTTGGTTCTTGTCCTTGTGACCATGTGGTTAAACCGGAAAATCCCTTACTGGGATTTTGTGATTTGGGAAATCACGATGCATGACTTCTTCCTTTCCCATTCAAATTCCTGAAAACCATGAAGTCTCCCAAGTTTCCCCCCAAAGGGAGATCAACGGCTGTAAGCCTCCCTTGATCTGATGGTATGGATCCTTTCGGGGTTTCAGTACTTGGGAGTTCAAAATGCAATGACTCCAAGACTCCTTGTCATTTAAATCTCTGAATTCCGATATGGAAGTTCATGTAAGAGATCGACGACTCTTAAGAGTGTGGATCCAATGGTCCACGAGATTTTGAGACTTTTCCCAAATATCTAACTGCTCACCACACGTTTCCTCTGATGGATGGTCTAGATTCTTTTGGTACTTCTCCTCTCCACTACAATGCGTATCGGGATTTCGGGAATCAGGATTTCGCAAATCGTGGGGCCAAAGTTTTCTAGCCCTCTGGTTTCCTGGATGCCGAAACGCCAAAATGTCGACCAGTAGCCACGTGTCCCTCCGATGGACGACGATGACCTTTAGCCAAGATCAACTATCGTGATCTTTTTGGGATGATCAATGGTCATGATTAAATCCTGGCTTTCCTTAACCTCATTCACACTTAAGTTGATTCTGGGTTTTTGTAGTCAAGATTTTGCGACTCGCGAAGACAACGGTTCTTGCCCTTTTGTTTCCTGGGTGCTGAAATGCCGAAGCGTTTACCAGCAGCCACGTGTACTCTATAGATGGATGGTCTAGGTAATTCCATGGACCATGGGATCTATGGTCCTGATTCCTTCATCTCTTGCAAGGGAAAAAGGGGTCCTAGCATTAATGCCCGCGTCTCTTCCTCAAATCTAACGGTCATTACAGACCCTGGGATCCTCCAAAGGGATCATGTTCATGCATTGCTTGCAAAGGCGGAGAGGGGTCGAGGAAATATCATCCACGTTCCTTCCCCACCTCCAATGGTTGTTACAAACCTTGGATCCTCCTAGAGGATCTCATCCATTAATCGAGATTTAAACATATTCTAACATTTTGGGAGTTCACCAGTCGAAGTTTCGGGACTTATCAATCATGAGAGTCTGAACTCTTGTCAACGAAACTCCCGAACTCTCGATTTCTGAAATCTCGATGGCCTCTTTCTTTCAGGATTCTCCAGATATTTTCAATTACTACCATGTATCCTCTCTCAGATGGACAGTCCTCTTTGTTTCGTGATTTCGTGACTTGCAACCCCTAGTGATGGAAATCCTTTGTCAACTCGAATCCCCAGTATCCAAAATACCCATGGACTCTCAATCTCCACCACATGTCCTTCACAGATGGATGGTATAGATCTATATCGGGATTACCACCATGGAGTGTCCCGATCTCTTCTCATCAGGACTCTTGGAATACCAAACTCCGAATCCCCAATACCGAGTCCTCTCTTAGGACTTTTTCCCTTGTTCATGAGGGATTAACACTCATGCATCTCCTAGTAGATCCAATGGCTATCGGGTTTCCTAGATGAGATATGATGACTCAGATCTATCCCACGCCATGTACCGACTCCTCTTTGGGGACCTTTGCCCCTATTCAGGAGGGCTTAACCCTCCTACATCTCCTAATAGATCCAACGACTATCGGGTTTTCTAGCTAAGATCTGACAGCTCAGACCTGTCCTATGTTGTACACTCTCCCACTGCTCTTTGGATGTGGAAAAACCAACGATCCAGATACTCCCACTGACCTTGGGGGTCTACGGTCATGATTTCCTCACTACTCACGAAGATAGAAGAAAAGGGGTAAGGCATGTAACGCCCTTTTTTATTCTGTCAATCTAACGGTCGTGAATGACCGTAGATCTTCTGACGGGATCTTGTCCATTGATCGATACTTATCCCTAAGTTTCTACTTCGAGATTTCAAGAGGATCATTCTTCCTCATATAGGGTTGCTAAGACTTGCACATTCAGGTCCTTTTTCCAGGCTCTTGGTAAACTTTTCCAAGAAGGGTATCTTTATGGAAAGTTCTATTCCAGGGCATTCCTGGACACAGATAAGGGGAAACAAATTCTTGAGAATGGACTGGAAGTCTAACTTGGTTCAACTTTCGCATAATTAAATTTATCTATCAACATAAGACATGCGTGGTTTTTTCTATTACAAGCATACATCTACCCTTTCTTATCAAAACACTGCATAGACAGTCTTTATACTGTAATCATTCACAATTTCACAATTTATGAGCATATATGTCTGCATATGAATTTCAAGATGCAAGATGTAAAACATTATCAGAAATAACACCAGAAGTGAGTGCAACTGTTGAGAGGGGTGCTCATTTCCACCCAACCATAGACTCAACTATTCTAATAGGATTTAGAACTAGCCACCCCCGAGCTGAGACCACGATGCTGCGAGAATGTGTCTCATTTTTCCAGTGACCGAGAATGAGGCTTACTCTCCCCCTTCTCTGCTATCACTCACTCTATGTATCTCCAGAGTTCTCTTCCTCCCCTCGTGTCTACCCCCAATTGCTTCTCCCTCACACCTTATCCTCTTTCAAGGTTCGTGTGGCATGATTTCTCTCACACAGGTCAGGCCTAATATCTCTATGGATGGGTGGTTCAACCCACAATCCCTCATTAATTCCTGAGGAGCCATCTACCTACTAGCTTGCAAGACATTTAATTAAAGGCCAGCGAGCCGCTCTTGGTTCTCCGGGCCAGTGAAGTCCAAATACGGTATTGTTATCGGTGGAAGTTAATGCTCCCAGTCTAGGTGCCTTCCACCACCTTTCTCCAGACATCGTGGTCTCTTTTTCAGCATATCCCCTCTCAGCAGTCCTACAATATATATATATATTCATAATATTATTCACATTCATCGACCTTTTCCACAAGGTCCATTCACATCACACATTCACATTTTTTATTTTTCCATAGTTCTTGGCTAGTCCAGTTATTTTTACAAGTTGGGGGAAACAGGGTGTTACAATTCCCTCCCCTTTAAAGGAACATCATCCTCGATGTTCTTATCTATTAACGTGAAATGCATGTACAGAAGTAAACAAAATTGGATATGTCTGTTTCATGGCATCCTCCATTTCCCATGTAGCCTCATCTAGGCCAAAATGTTTCCACTGCACGTTGACTTGTGCAATGGTTCGGTTCCAGAGCAGGGTTTCCTTTTTGTCCAGTGTGCATTGGGGTTTTGGTAGAAATTCTCCCTCCGGTTGCATCTGGATCACAGACCAGTCAATTATATGGTTAGCATCATGTACATATTTATTCAATAATGAAACATGGAAAACATTATGTGCCTTTACTGTGGGAGGAAGTGATAGCCTATAGGCTACAGGTCCCACTCTATCTAGAACCTTAAAGGGTCCACAATACCGAGGTGCCAACTTGGCACACGCTCCCATTTTTAGGGAACTCTTCCTGGGCCTAACTCTGAGATATACATGATCTCCCGCTTTGAACTCTCTTGGAGTTCTCTTTTGGTCAGCATAACTTTTCTGTCGATTTTGAGCGACCTTCAGGTTTTGTTTTATCTGAGTCACCTGCTGTTCCATTTCTTTCAACATGTCGAGTCCAAAAGAATTCATGTTTATGGGATTAATATAGCTGACTAGAGTATTACATGGTCTACCATAGAGGACTTCGAAGGGACTCATCTTTAAGGATGCTTGGTAGCCATTGTTATAGGCAAATTCTACCAGTGGCAAGTAGTCTTCCCACTTCTTGGGTTGATGCATTACATGCATCCTTAGCATGTCTTCAAGTACATGGTTCACTCTTTCCATTTTTCTGTTGGTTTGAGGGTGATAGGCGGTGCTAAACAACAATTTGGTCTCTAAACTAGCCATCAATGATTTCCAAAAGTTAGAGGTAAATTTGGTGTCTCTGTCAGACACGATCTCTTTCGGCATACCATGTAGTTTAAATATCTCCTTCATGAACACCTGGGCGATATCCATTGATTTGCAGGTTGATTTGACAGGGATGAATGAGCACACTTTCTCAATTTATCCACCACTACCATAATGACATAGTTCTGTTTGGTTGAGGTTGGTAATCTAGTGATGAAGTCCATGGAGATGGTTTCCCATTTCCATTCTGGGATTGGTAAAGGTCGCAATAATCCTGCTGGATGTCGATTTTCTACTTTAACCTGCTGGCACTCTATGCATTTGGCTAAGTACTTGACTATGTCTTTCTTCATTCCAGGCCAATAAAATTGTCTCTTGGTGGTAGTGATCATTTTCTGGTATCCTGGGTGACCAAAATAGGGTCTTTTATGTAGTTCATCCAGTATGAACCTCTTCAAGTTGTCACAATTTGGAATATACAATCTATTTCTGTAAGTGAGCAGACCTCCTTTGGTCATCTGGCAGCCTTCATATTTTACTCTGGTGGGTTCTTGTTGTAGGTACATGGCCACGATCTAGATGAAGGGATCTATTTCTTATGCGTTTCTGATTCTTTCCTTGAATTTTGTCTCACATGTGCTCACCGCTGCTAGGTGAATTGTTTTCATACTTCTACTAAGGGCATCAACCACCCTATTTTCTTTTCCTTTAATGTGTTTGATTTCAAAATCAAACTCGCTAAGGAGGGCCATCCACCTAGCTTGTCTAGAATTGAGCTTTGGATGATCAAACATGTATCGCAATCCACAGTGATTTGTCATAAGTACAAATTTTCTTCCCAGGAGGTAATGCCTCCACATTTTCAAGGCATGCACTATGGAAACTAGTTCTAGATCATGGGTCACATAGTTGACTTCATGCTCATTCAATTTTTGAGATTCATAGCAGATCACACTTCCTTCCTGCATAAGGACTACTTCGAGCCCTTCCTTACAAGCATCTGTGCACATGAGGAAGTCAGCTTCTGGATCGACGATCTTTAGTATGGGTGCATGGGTTAGTAGATGTTTCAGGGTTTGAAATATTTCTTCACATTTATGTGTCCACATGAATTTTGTCCCCTTCTTTTGGAGGGAAGTGATTGGAAAACCAATCTTGGAGAATCCTTTTATAAATATCCTACAGTATCCTGCTAATCCCATAAAATATATGATGTCCAAAACATCCCTCGAGGTAGGCCATTCCATGATAGACCTGATTTTGTCAGGGTCTACCGCTACTCCTTCTTCGGAGAGAACATGACCTAAGTAATGTATTTCCTTCTGAAAGAATTCATATTTGCTAAATTTGGCATAGAGTATATGTTCTCTTAGCACTTGTAGCACAAGTGTAAGATTCTCTTCATTCTCTTCTCTATTCTTAGAGTAGATTAATATGTCATCAATAAAAACTAGCACAAATTTATCTAGAAATTTACTGAGTACATTGTTCATCAAGCACATAAAAGTGGCAGGGGCATTGGCTAACCCAAATGGCACTACCACAAACTCATAGTGACCATACTGTGCTCGGAAGGAAGTTTTATGGATGTCTTCATCCTTGATTCATACTTGATGGCATCCTGACTTCAAGTCGATCTTTGAGAAAATAGACATGCCTCCCAATTGATCGAACAGATCATCGATCCTGGGAAAAGGGTACTTGTTCTTTATGGTTACCTTATTGAGTTGTCTATAATATATACACAGTCGAAGGGTGTTGTCCTTATTTTTCACAAACAAGACTGGTGCTCCCCATGGAGACATGTTGGGTCGAATATAGCCTTTATCCATCATTTCTTTCAATTGCAATTTGAGTTCAACTAACTTGGGTGTGCTCATCCGGTAGGGTGTCCTAGACATCGACACCACTCCTGGTGCAAGTTCTATAGAGAAGTCTATGTCTCTTCTCAGAGGTAGACCTGGTACCTCTTCCGAAAACACATCTTTGTATTCTCTTAGGATAGGATGATCATCAAGGCTTGGTTTATCACCTTCGATTGTTTTCAACACCTGTATTGCATATAGGGGACATCCCTTTCAACAATACTTTCTCATTTGCAGGGCTGATATTTGTCTCATCGAGACGGGTTTTTGGATCCCTTGAAGGGTTATTCTTCTCCCTTCTCTACTTACACACTCTAAGGTTTTATGGTAACAATCCAGTCTGGCTTTATGGGTGGCTATCCATTCCATACCGATCAACAGATCATATGATCCCAGGGTTAATATGTTAAGGGTTGCTTGGGTGGGGAATTCACGCAACATTAATTGGCAGGCTGGTATAACCTCTGCTATCTTCCTTTTGGTGCCAGTGGCTAACTGTACCAACCATGGCTTGGTATGTTTTTGTGGATGTAGTTTACACTTATCAACATCTTTAGGGGCTATATAACTCAAATTCGAACTAGGGTCAATCAAAATAGACACTAGATGGTTGAAAATCATACCTTCTATTTCCACTACTAAAGCTTGATGGTCAGCTTGGTTATTATCCAAGGCTGCATAAATTTGTGGCACACTCCTGGCCACATCATTGACAGTAGTAGTTTCCTGGATGTTATAAATCCTCCGACTATTATGTTGTTGGTGTGGATAGTCTCTCCAGACATGTTCCTCTCCGTAACTGCAACATTTCAGAGGTTCTCTCTTGGTGTTATCCACCTTCATTGGTATAGGTCCAGAAGTTTTATTTCCACCCGATGACGGAAAGTTCTGCTAGTGTACAGTCTGGCCTGGAAATTTCATTCTTGGGTTCTTCTTGTAGTTCTTAAATCCTGGGGATTTGATCCCCTTTTTCTAAAATCTTGAACTATTCTTCGGTTTCCACCCTTCATGAGGTTCTGCTCGATGCCCTAACTGTTCATGATAGTAGGTTGCCTTTCGAATGGTGCCTTCTAGGGTCTTTGGCTCATCAAAATCAATTATGTTCTGATATTCCTTGGGTAGCCCACTGATGAAGCATTGCACCTTTTCCTTTTCTTCTTTTATATAAGGTAAATACCTCAACAAGTTGAGGAATCTGTTAACATATTCTTCTATAGTAAGTTGTCCTAGTTTGAGTTCATAAAAATCTTTAGTCTTTTCGTCGAAATATTTTTCTGACAGATACTTCTTCCAGAAGTACTTCTCAAATCGTTTCCAGGATAGGTCCTCTTCACGAACCCCTTTCACATTCTTCAGCTCTTCCCACCAAATGGAATCTTTTCCATTCAAGTTGAAGGTGGCCACTCGGGCCTTCATATTTTCTGAAAAGTGATGGACTCTGAAATACTTCTTTAGTCCAAGCAGCCAGACCTCTTCTTCCTCTCCCTTCTTTATTTCATCGTCGGAGGAGGGTGGTTTGGCCTTTCTGAATTATTCAAATTTTTGACCTTTGGAAGACTTTTTCTTCTTTTGTTTTCTTTGGGGATAGGAACTGGTTCTACTGCTAGAAGAGCCCTCTGAATCGCCAGCTTCCTTCTCAAAGGAATCATCTGACACTTGTCCTTTACCTCTGGGGTGGACCTTTTTTGAGGTGCTCCTCTCAATGTGGCCACTGATATGACCATGTTTCTGAGTTTCAGGGTCATGTTGCATTTGTCTTTGTAGATCGGATAAACTCTGCAACAAAACTGCATTAATTTCTATTTGTTTTTCTTGTGCTTTCATCATCCTTTCATTGTCATCTTTGCAGCTTTGTAATTCGACCATGAGACTCCTCACAGTCTCGGCTAGATCTGGAGGGGTCCCTACTGCCCTTCTTTCGTCAGACTCTTCATCTCTATTGTGGGAGACCTCTCCCACTTCATGGTGAGTCACCATACTATGTGTTGATAATTTCCCGTGGTTGATCTTCCGCTTGTGTGCAAAGACAAACGTTGGTTGTTAGTCAATAGTTAGATACATTTTTATAACCCACGCAAAATTCATATTTCTTTCACATGCATACACAGTCGGGTTTTCATTTCGGACTTTGACCTTTTTGAATTAAGAGGGTTAAGATAGAGGGTTACTCATTTTAAGAATGTTCCAAATGGATCTTCTGTGCAACTCGTTCATGAGCCCAAGTAGTTCGAGTGTTGTAACCATGCTCTGATACCAATTTGTCACATACCCACTATGGAAATCAAATTTTTCGTCGATTTCTCAATGATCAGACCCCCGAAATGTCTACGGAGGCCTAGCATAAGCTAGCTCTTCCCTCGTTTGTTCCCATAGGATCGCGGCTCATGACCACAGGTCGAACAAATATGGTGTCCTTTCACTCTTCACGACTCAGCGCTACCAGGGCATCGAGTCTTTTGACTCTGCAAACCCCGACACAATGAAGCGCTGAACCCCGAAACGGTTGGCGAGTACAAGTTTCCTATTTGGGTATTGTCCTCGTGACCACACACTTAAACTGGAAAATCCCTTACTGACCTTTAATGATTCAAGAAATCATGATGCATGACTTCTTCCTTTCCCATTCAAATTCCTAAAAACCACGAAGTATCCCAAGTTTCCCTCCAAAGGGAGATAAATGGCTGTAACCCTCCCCTGATCCAATGGTATGGATCCTTTCAGGGTTTCAGTACTCAGGAGTTCGAAATGCAACGAATCCAAGACTCCTTGTCATTTAAATCTCCGAATTCCAATATGGAAGTTCATGTAATAGATTGACGACTCTTAAGAGTGTGGATCCAAAAGTCCACGGAGTTTTGGGACTTTTCCCAAATCTCTGACCGCTCACCACACGTCTCCTCTAATGGATGGTCCAGATTCTTTCAGTACTTCTCCTCTCCACTACAGCGCGTATCGGGATTTTGGGCATTGAGATTTCACAAATTGCGGGGGAAAGGTTTTCTAGTCCTCTGGTTTCCCGGATGCCGAAATGTCGACCAGCAACCACGTGTCCCTCCGATGGACGACAATGACCTTTAGCCAAGATCAACGGTCATGATATTTTCGAGATGATCAATGGTCACGATTAAATCTCAGATTTCCTTAACCTCATTCACACTTAAACCGATTCGGGGTTTCGGTAATCGGGATTTCGTGACTCGCGAAGACAAGGGTTCTTGCCCTTTTGTTTTCGGGGTGCCGAAATGCCTAAGTGCTTACTAGAAGTCATGTGTACTCTATAGATGGATGGTCCAGGTACTTCCATGGACCATGGGATCTATAGTCCCGATTCCTTCATCTCTTGCAAGGGAAAAAGGGGTCGTGGCATTAATGTCTGCATCTCTTCCACAAATCTAACGGTCATTACAGACCCTGGGATCCTCTGAAGGGATCATGTTCGTGCATTGCTTGCAAAGGCAGAGAGGGGTCGAGGAAATATCATCCACATTCCTTCCCCACCTCCAACGGTTATTACGGACCTTGGATCCTTTGAGAGGATCTCGTCCGTTAATCAAGATTTAAACATATTCTAACATTTTGGGAGTTCACCAGTCAAAGTTTCGGGACTTATCAATTACAAGAGTCCGACCTCTTGTCAACGGAACTCCCAAACTCCTGATTTCTAAAATCCCGATGGGATCTTTATTTTGGGATTCTCCCAAGATCCTAGATTACTGCCACATATCCTCCCTCAGATGGACGGTCCTCGTTGTTTCACAATTTCACGACTTGTGACCCCCAATGATGCAAATCCTTTTTCAACTAGAATCCTCGGTATCCGAAATATCGATGGACTCTCGATCTCCACCACATGTCCTTCACAGATGGATGGTATAGATATATATCAGGATTTTCACCATGGAGTGTCCCATTCTCTTGTCATCAGGACTCCCAGAATCCCAAACTCCGAATCCCCGATACCAACTCCTCTCTCTCGACTTTCGCCCTTATTCACGAGGGCTTAACCCTCATGCATATCCTAGCAAATCCAATTGCTATCTGGTTTTCTAGATAATATCTGATGACTTAGATATTTCCCATGCCATGTACCAACTTCTCTTTTGGGACCTTCGCCCCTGTTCACGAGGGCTTAACCCTCCTACATCTCCTAATAGATCCAATGGCTATCGGGTTTTCTAGCTAAGATCTGATGTCTCAGATCTGTCCTACACCGTTCACTCTCCCACTGCTCTCTGGACGTGGAAAAACCAACAGTCCAGATACTCCCACAGACCTTGGGGGTCTACGGTCTCGATTTCGTCGCTACTCATGAAGATAGAAGAAAAGGGGTAAGGCATGTAACGCCCTTGTTTCTTCCACCAATCTAACAGTCATGAATGACTGTAGATATTCTAACGGGATCTTGTCTGTCGATCGATACTTATCCCTGCGTTGCTACTTTAGGATTTCAAGAGGATCATTCTTCCTCGTACAGGGTTGCTAAGACTTGCACATTCAGGTCCTTTTTCCAGGCTCTTGGTAAAATTTTCCAAGAAGGGTATCTCTATGGAGAGTTCTATTTTGGGGCATTCCTGGAGACAGATAAGGGGAAACAAATTCCCAAGAATGGAATGGAAGTCTAACTTGGTTCAACTTTCTCATAATTAAATTTATGTATCAACATAAGCCATGCATGGTTTTTTCTGTTACAAGCATACATCTACCATTTCTTATCAAAACACTACACCGACAGTATTTATACTATAATCATTCAAAATTTCATAGTTTATGAGCATATATGTTATCATATGAATTTCAAGATGCAATATGTAAAACACTTATTAGAAATAACACCAGAAGTGAGTGCAACTGCTGAGAGGGGTGCTCGTTTCCACCCAACCATAGGCTCAGCTGTTCTGATAGGATTTACAACTAGCCACCCCCAAGTTGAGACCACAATGCTGTGAGAATGTGTCTCGGTTTTCTAGTGACCGAGAACGAGGGTTACTCTCCCCCTTCTTTTCTATCACTCACTCTATGTATCTCCAGATTTATCTTCCTCCCCTCGCGTTTGCCCCCAATCGCTTCTCCCTCACGCCTTATCCTCTTGCGAGGTTGTGTGTGGCATGGTTTCTCTCACACAGGTCAGGCCTAATGGCTCTACATATCGGTGGTTCACCCCCCCATTCCTCATTAATTCTTGAGGATCCATCTACCTACCAGATTGTGAGACATTTAATTCGGGCCCAACGAGTCTCTCTTGGTTCTCCAGGCTAGTGAAGTCCAAATACAGTATTGTTCTCGGTGGAAGTTAACGCCACCATTCTAGGTTC
>JZKD02S0814378.1:440457-471264 GCA_000966675.3 Picea glauca | reverse complement strand
ATTCATCGACCTTTTCCACAAGGTCCATTCACATCACACATTCACATTTCTGAGTTTTCCACAGTTCTTGGCCAGTCCAGTTATTTTTACAAACTGGGGGAAATAGGGTGTTACACTGCTGACCCATTATCCTTTTCCCAATGGACAACCATTTAGCCTTTAAATCCCTTTTTTCTCCATTATCACATTTTTCATGACCCCAATGTCATCGAAGCCTCTATTCTCCATCATCTTTAGTCAAAAATATCCATTAACGTCTGATAAACAAAACTAACATTTTGTTTCAACTTGTAGCTATCAGTCGAGCAAATGGCTCCCAAGTCCAAATATGAAGAGATTGAAGAAAATCCATTTCTTCCCCCACTTGTTGATTTGGACCGAATTCTGTTAGCTGACAAAAATCACTTAATTGCAGAGCCGAAGTGCGAATTTGACTTTTTTGAATTGCAATTCTAGATCAAAGATACATTCCTAGATGAGAGCGATGAGATTTGACTCTGGGAGTGAAATTTCCCGCTGTACCTCTTGCCTTAAATATACCATTTCCTCAAATTTGGCCTCAAGTGCCAGGCACACTATCTCCCCAATAAGAGAGCCATCGTTTCGTCATCTCAAGAGACCCTTTTCACAATTACATCTAAAACCATAGACCAGATGATGCAGGTACCCAGAGACGAATCCCTTTCCTTTTTTTTCATTGAAGTTCTGACCAAAATGTACCAGGAGTTATATTTTCCCTAGAGAGCACAGATCTTGGAGATTTTTCTCCCTGAGAGTGCCCTGTTACACAAGAAAAATCACCCCTACCATTCATCCATTTTCTCAAAGAAAGGTAACCAAAATATTTCCTCCCTGTGGTCTCTGCTCATATATTATTCAGACGAATGGGTGTACGAACCCATCATGGGTTTCCTATCCATTTTCTCCACCGAAGAGAAGGCCACCACCCAATTCAATTTCAGCCAGTTTTTGGCTGATAACATTCATGAGAAAATCTTCAGTTTTCCTAAATAAGGCATGTTCAGGTATTCATCAATATTGGCATACATGTTCATATTTTTTCAATCAGATAAGTTTCCTTTCTTCATGCAGAAGCTCTACCAAGACGGTAAGCCACAACCGATCAAATCCTAGATGTCATTACTAAGAAATAACTCATCTGAGTTATGTTTTAAGCAGTTCATCGATGAGTTTTTCCACTCATTGGTAAGCATGCTAAGTGGATGGAAATGATCTTACACCTGTTAGACCTTGAAAAAATAGGATATTGGCATCTATAACAGGACCACAAAGATATCAGAGTCTACGAATGTGAACTCGCCCCTTACAAGTTTCCCATATACTTTCTTGTGAGGATATTTTCTATGGAATATATCAGGTAGATGATTAATTCACACAACATTCATTTTGTGTCTTTCAAGAAGAAACAACAATTGAGGATCAAGGGACATATAGGATCTTTTATCTGTAACAGTAGAGCTGCAGGGGAAGAAGCCAACAAGCTATTAAGAGAAATGAAGTTGAGTGTCAGTTTTCCTTGGCAGTATGATCCCTATGGAGTTATTACAAAAACCAGGTTGAAGAACAAAAGTTCCCCCTATTCTCATGTTCCTAGACCAAAGATAGAGAAATTCATGAACCAGACACAATGGGAGGAAAACACTTTAATTTATACTCAACCCAAGTTTTCTCCTACCATCTTTTCGCAAAAAACTAATCCATAGGTACCAGTAGAGAAGAGGCCCGGGAAGGATGTTTCCCCCTCATTCACTGAAGTCTCAGCATAAGACTTCCAAGTTTATAAGAAAATACCAAAGACCAATCATACACCTGACAGGTCTGGAGGACATGAGACTCAGTCCACCACAATGGAGGGAGATCATTCACCACTACATTTAGGAAGCCAACAAATGATGTCTACTTCTTCATCCAATAATAAGACTAATACCACATTGACCACTAAGCCCTAACAAGATTCTCATGTAGAACTTAGCATTTTTGAGAAATATAACTTGATTAATAAGAATAATGAGATGCTTACTAGTAACACCTATGCTCAATTCTAGAAGCAAAAATATACAACCCAGGATAGGTTGGTCTCTCCTTTTGACATAGAAAAAGGGAGGATGCACATGGAATACTTGCAGGCAAAGGTTCCCAAACCCAAAACAATTCCTGATTAAAAAAGGTCAACATTTGAGTTTGATAGCATAGATGTACATCCAACTGATCATATGGATCTGCATAGATAGACTAGAGAAATGATTTTCTCCACCCTGACCAATACCTCCACGACTTCTACAAAGTTAAAGGTTTCCTTGAATAATGTCTAGACTCAGGTGAAACTGGAGAAGGTATCTTCTTTGGCAAAGGATAATAAGAAAAAATCTCTGGATGAACTGGTACTCAAAATTGGATATGATCCGTCCAATGTCAAAGAAACAAAAGAGCTCATAAAAAATAAGAATGCTGACATAGTCTCCATGAGAAAAAAATTGAAAATTTTGTCTAAAGAAGACCCACAGGCTAAACAAATGGTTGAGACTAAAGGCCATAAAGAGGAAATGTTGAAGTTGACCATGGAGCAGAATGCTTAGATCAAGGAGATGGAAGCTGAGCTGGAGAAGCTAATCAATGAAAAAGAGAAGATTGTGCCAATGACAGTCATTCCACTTAATGTAGTCCCTCTCAGAGGGGTAACTACAGCTACATCAACTTCAGTAACAACAACAAAGGCATCAGAAAATTGGAAAAGTCCATGGAAGACATGTCTTTGCAGGGATAGGAAATCAAAAGACTGCATGATTGTATCAATAACCTCCAAAAACTGAAGTCCACTTTCCAGTCTAGTTACAATACAGATTTGCCTACAACATAGAGACTCAAGCAAGAATTGTAGAAGCTACAGAAAGAAAAAATCATCACCAAAAACACTTTCAGAGGCCAAAGAAAATATTTGGATGGACATCTGCAAATCCATGACTGAAATTTGGCCACTTATACATATTATGTTCAAGCAACATGAACTAATACAGAGAAGCAAACATGACATTGATAAGATAAGGGGATAACTAGGAGAAATGCCTATTGAGGCAAACGGAACCATCAAATTCTTGAATTCCAAAACAAGAGAGGAGCTAGAGGCTATGGAGATTGAGGATAGAACATAAAATATCCTTGAGGTCAAGAAATTTTTGACTAAGAGAGGATTAATGTTGCAACTGGAGGAAAGGTCCCAAGCAATGGACATTGGAGTTCAAAGTTTTTTCATCAAAATGGATTTACTACATAATAAGGGGCTACTAGGGTTACTTGTGATCAATGACAAGTTGATTTTCCTCTCAGAATACAAACAAAAGATCATCACAGTGGCAAACGATGGTACTAAGTTTGCAAGGATATAGGGAAATATCACTGGTAAATCATTTTTGTAGACTCTGCAGTTGGACCTCAGCATCCAACATGAGATCAAGTACATCTTCATTACCAAGCCCACCTTCGTTAAATACATGGAGATGGAGGAAGTTTACTGAAGGTTACTCAAAATCACCATCCTTAGTCAAAAGATATGGGATGACATGTGTACTCTGATTGAGTAATGATGAGGTGTACATCCTAGTCAGCACATGGTAAATCATAATCAACTCAAAGATGAATCACCGACCACTTCCTCATAATCAACATCAAGGATTCGAGGATCATTTAGAATTCATATCTTTTTGTAAAATGTAATCTAGTTAGTTAGATTTTATCTCCACCACATCCTGATCATTAATGACCAGATCAATTGTAATTTTTCAATAAATACTTCAGAATTCGAAGTATTGAGTTTTGATCTTTATGCTCAAGCAAGTTGTAATCTGTAATATTTTTTTGAAGAGATCTACCAGTAATAAAAAGGATGATTCACAGGATTCCCGCTTTTTGATGTTGGTGATGTTATTTCTTTTTGTTTAATGTTTATATTACTTCGTTATAACTTTTTTGTCTATCTCTGATCATTTAAAATAAGTTTAAGTGTAGAATTTATCTTCTAATACTTTGTTTCTGGATGTTATTCTTCTGATATTGTAATAAAGAAATTATTAAATGCTTCTTCATTGCGATTGACTACCTCACCTGTCTTCTACCTTTCATATATTTAATTATAAAGGATCCAACATTTGCATTACCTTTCCCTATGAAAAAACCTTATAAAATATGTTCTCTGATCTCAACCCATTAAATCAGACCCCATAGCCCGATGGATGCATAAGAAATATTTCATCTATATTTATAAAAAAAAACAACACACTTCTATTAATTTAACTAGCTTAATATCTGAAACCCAAAACATATCTAAATCATACAGAGAGATCCCTCTCTAAAAATGGGAGGGCTAGATCCTAATTTCGAAGTGGTTGGATAAGCTACCTCTACTAAAAATATTCTACCTCCTGACAACCTCTAGGTATTTACAGAATGTTAACACCTTTGAACCCTATATAATTCCCCTCCAACACTCATTCGTTTCCTCTTTCTCCTAGAAATACAACTCCATATCCACCTAGTTCTCCTACAGTTCACATCCCAATGGCAGGTGTTAATCCTCCTAGAAACATAATGGATTCCATAGTGGCTTCTAGGTATGCCCCTCTCATTTTACCTTAGCTTATGAATTCCCTCCCAATTGGATATTACCTCAAATACATTCCCAAGTTTATAGGGGAGGAAGACATAATTGTAGAAGAACACCTTTTAGCTTTTTACAGTTATGCAGATAATATTAATATTGAAAATGAAGATGTATGGTTGAGAGTTTTTGTACAAAGCCTTGATGGTGAGGCTAGAAAATGGTTCAGGGTCTTGACTCCTACATCTATTGATGGAATTGAATATCTGGATGATTCATTCTTGAGACATTGGGGGGACAAAAGAGAAGTCCTTTATTATATTACAGAGTTTGGTTCACTTAATAGAGAAGAGGGAGAATATGTTTCAGACTTCTCAAAGAGATTTAGCAATATGTACAATAGGATTCCCACTGAAATTAATAATACAGAAACCTCTGCCAAGATTACTTATGCTATTTCTTTTGACCCTAAGGTTTTCCTCCTGTTGAGAGAAATAAGATCTACCTCCTTGGCTCATATGCAAGATGAATCCCTTGAAGTAGAGTCTAATATATTGGTAGTTGAAAAACTTAGGAGTAAGGATAATAGAAACATAAGAAAATGTAGGTCTAAAGATTCAACCTCTGGTTCCTCTACTGTCGACCCTCAAGTGGATGAGTTGACAAAGCTAGTAAAATGACTTTCTGTAGAAATGGAGAAAATGAAATTTGAGGGACAGAAGGGATATAGGAACATCCAAAATAATGATGAAAAGGGTAATTTCAAAATACCAAATAATTCCCCTCAGATCATCTAGAGAGATCATATAAATAGGGATAGGGATGATCCAAAAATCTAAGCCCCTCTCTAAAATAACCTTGTTACTGATGACGAAGAAGAGGAAGAAGATGGAGATCTCGAGATCCATTGTCTTGTTGACACCTCTTCATCTCCTCATCTAACCCAATCGAAATATGAAGAGGCTCTAATGGGAAGACAACTAAATGAGTCGAACAAGGGATAAAGGACCAGTGACAATCCAAATAGATACAACCTGAAGTCCAAGAAGAAAGAGGGGAATCCTGACATTCCTGATCAACCTACTAGAACAAAGCATATTGGTAAGGAGGTGGCAGCTAGAAACAAAGGAAAAAAGGCATAAATCCCCCAGGCAGTGGTTAAGAGCCCTATCCCTGATGTGAAGGAGATTCTGAAGCCTCTCTCCTCTTTTATCTTTGAGAATGACATTCAAAAGATTAAAATTCTTGTACCTTTCTTGGGGCTATTTAAAAATGAGGATTTCAAAAGGTACCTATCCAATGTACTGCAGCCTGCACCTGCATATTATTCCACAGACTTAGTCAACCTCCAAGATGAAAAACCAGTTGTCATATTAGTTCCTTTGGTAGAGTATAGGGATGAATCCTCCCCTCCTTTCTATACATCATTGAAAATTCATGATAAAGTGTTTCACAATTGGTTGATGGATCTAGGGGCATCTCACAATCTCATGCCTAAGACTGTCATGGATGAGCTTGGGTTGGAGTTTACAAAAACTTACCATGACCTGTACTCATTTGAATCAATAAAGGTGAAGTTCCTTGGGGTTATCAAAGACCTGTCTCTTTCCTTATTCCAACGTCTAATGAAAAGTGTGGTCATGGATATTGTGGTGGCTGATGTCACCCCTATGTTTGGAATTCTTTTGTCTAGATCTTGGATGAAAAGGCTAAGGGGAACTTTATAGATGGATTCTTCATATTCCACCATTCTTGTGTTTGGGGGAGAACATGGAAGGTTTTGTAGGGAACCAAAACTTTCTTACATTATCAGTGATGAAACAAACCCTACCAACCACCCCATTTTTGCAGTTGATATTGATTTAGGAACCAATATGTTACATCTCACTAATGCTCTTCAAATACCTATTGAAATAAGAAAGAAACCCATCACCTCTTGTGAAGATCATCCTCCCAATCCCTCTATTTGGAAAATTATTTTTGATGGAACCTCTTCTAAGGGGAGTGTTGGTGCTAGGGTAGTTTCCATTTTCCCTACCCAAGAGACCATATCTCTGTCTTATTAGATTGAATTTGAAGCAACACAAAATGTGGCAGAATATGAGGCTCTTATTTTGGGTTTGAGAGCTGTCAAAGACATGAAGATTGAGGAGATAGCAGTATTTGGAGATGCTAAGTTGATTGTTTATCAAGTCATAAATCGTTATCAGGATAAGCACCCTAGGTTAAGGGCCTACATAAATGAAGTATGAGATATTGTTGGAATTTTATTCTTGGCTTTTAATATCTCATTTGTTCCAAGAGAGGATAACACTATGGAATATTCCTTGGTTGTTTCAACAAGTAAGTTCAGGGTTCCTTTTCCCCCTAAACTCAAGTATGAGGTGGAAGTGATATACAGACCCTCTATTCCTCACAATGTCAAACATTGGAAGGTTTTTGAGGATAATCTTGAGATGAAAAAGTTTCTTGAGACCGTGGATGAATTTTATGATTTTTATATTGAACGGGATCAAGATACTGAAGAAAACCCCCATGTTGATATTTTTCTGAATAAAATTGTTGACCATAATATTGTTCAGTTGCCAAGTAACCATATTCGTGTCCCCTTTGAAAGATTGTTTGACATAAATGATTTTGCTATAAGGGTTAAAATTTCAATTGAATATGTTGATGTGACTAAATGAAATTTAGGAACAAAGGAGGATCCCAAATATGTCAAATTATCTAGAAGTCTATCAAAGGAGAAAAGGGTTGAGTATGTCAAGATTTTGAAGGAGTTTGATTATGTGTTTTCCTAGAAATATGAATATTTGAGAACATATGAAACCAACATCATTGAGCATAAGATAACTTTGAAAGAAGAGAGCAAACCTTTGAGGCAAAAACTCTGATAGATAAACCCCATGTTGCTGCCTATTATGGAAAAAGAAGTGAAAACATTGTTGGATGCCCAAATCGTCATTCCTTTGAGATATTAAGAATGGGTATCTAACTTGGTGCCTGTGAGAAAGAAAAATGGGGAAATCAGGTTATGTTTTGATTTCAGGAATTTGAACAGAAGCTCCAAAAAGGATAACTACCCCCTGCCCAAGATGCAACACATTCTGCAGAAAGTGATCAGTTCATTTAGGATGTCCATGATTGATGGATTTTCTGGTTACAACCATATCTCAGTCCTGGATGAATATAGAAAAAATACATCCTTCACTACTCCTTGGGGCACATTCATGTATGTTAAAATACCCTTTGTATTGATAAATGCAGGAGGAAATTTCTAGCGAGCCATGGACATTGCCTTCATTGGGTATTAGGACAAATTTGTAGTCATCTATCTGGATGACATTGCAGTGTTCTCAAAATATGATAAAGAGTATTTTCATCATCTTCAGAAAGTATTCCTGAAGTGCAGAAGGTTTGGTGTCTCCCTCAATCCTAAGAAATCTTTGTCTGCTATGAAGGAGGGAAAATTATTGGGGAATATTGTGTCAGCTGAAGGGGTAAGAATTTATTGAAGTAGAGTAGAGGCCATCCAGGACTTATCTTTTCCTATATCTATGAAAGAGGTTCATTATTTCTTGGGTAAAATCAAGATTTTGAGAATATTCATTTCTAATTTTGCTTAGTTGGTTAAGAACATTACAACCATGCTTAGAAAGGGGAATGGGGTGAAATGGATTGTTGAGTCTAGAAATCATTTTAACCAAATCAAAAGGGATTTAACTGAAGCACCTATACTCATCAACCCTAACTATTATAAGGAATTTCTGATTTTTTCTTCTTCCTCATCTGATACATTAGTTGGTGTTTTTCTACAGAAAAATACAGAGGGCTTAGAACAGACTATTTCCATTTTTAGTAGAGCATTAAGGGATTCATAAATGAGATATGATATCATAGAGAAGAAGGCATATTCTCTGGTGAAATCCCTCAAGGATTTCAGAATATATGTTCTTCATTCAAATATTATTGCATATGTCCCCTCGGCCTCAGTGAAGGAGATATTGATCCAGCCTGATATAGATGGGAAGAGAAGCAAATGGGTTGCCAAAATTTTGGAATTTGACCTTGAAATAAATCCCACTAAATTGGTAAAAGGACAAAGTTTAGCCAGGTTGTTGGATGAATCAAAATGAAATGCTTTAGAGGTTAATTTCATGAACATAAATTCATCAAATCAACAAATCGAGATTGTTCATAAAGACTCTCATGTCATCCTAAACTTAGCAGAACACACCTGGTATAAAGATATCATATATTTTCTGTAGTGGTTAAGGCTTCCTAATGGTTTGGACAAAAACAAGGTAAGAGATTTGAAAATAAAAGAAATCAAATATTGTCTCATTGACCAGGTTTTGTACTGGAGGGATCCTCTAGGAGTTCTACTAAGATGTGTAGACCCACAAGAAGCCCAAAAAGCTATGACTGATTTTCATGACAGATTATGTGGGGGGCATAATTTCTGGAGGACCACAACTTATAAGATCCTTAGAGCTAGGTACTTCTAGCCCAACCTTTTTACTGATGTTTGTGCAAAGATTAGAGATTGGGTCAAGTGCCAAAATTTTTATGGAAAGAAACAACTCAAATATTTTCCTTTGAAACCTATAGTGGTTTCTGGACCTTTTCAACAGTGGACTCTTGACTTCATTCGCGATATCCACCTAGCCTCGAGTGGCCAACATAAGTTGATTTCGAATGCCACTTATTATTTCACCAAATGGATAGAATCCATCACTACAAGGAGTTCCTCCCACAACGTGATCATTAGCTTTCGTGAATATATCATGTCCAGATTTGGTTGTCCAAGAAGGATTGTTACCGACAATGTTTCCTCCTTCAATGATGAACCATTAATCAAGTTCTGTGAATGGTATGGGATTACATTAATCCATTATAATCCCTACTACCTTAAGGGAAATGGTTTAACATATTCCTCTAACAAGAGCCTCATAAATACCATCAAAAAATTGTTAGAGGACAATAAGAAAGCATGGGACTCAAAGAAGAAATTTGCATTATGGGATAATAGAGTTACAACAAAGAGGTCACTGGGTGTTTCCCCCTTTCACCTTGTATATGGGGTTGAGGCTATTTTTCCAACTCATCGTTCCTTACCTATGGAAAAAATCCTCCAAGACTACGAAGGAGAACCTAATGATATGGTCAGGAGGATACTACAGCTGGTAGAATTACAACAAGCTAGGGAGAAACTGTGTCATAAAGCTCAGGATCACCAACAGAAAATGAAACGAGCCTTTTACAGGACAGAAAGAAACGATTTTTTCAACTAGGGGATATGGTATTCAAGTGGGATGCCACCAAGAAAGACAAAGGAAAACATGGTAAATTTGAAGCATTATGGATTGGTCCCTTCAATATTTCTGAAGTGTTTTCAAATAACACCTATAAGTTGCAGAGATTGGAGGATTCTGAAGTTTTTGGTGGCTCTTTCAATGGAAATTTTCTGAAGAAATATTTTGGCTAAGCCATGATTGGCTTTCCACCATTGTAGTCACCACTTTATTTTATTTTCGATATTGATAACTGACTCCATGACCCAAAATATAAGGCACTGGAATTGCGCGTTCTTGGCATCTCGCAGGAAGTATGCCATCCCCTATGCAACCAAATGTTATCACACAAAATAACATGAATGCAACCAGACATGTGCAGTCTACAGTAGTCGAGATCCCCTATGCAGATTCGATGTGGCGCTATCTCCAAGCACAGTTGGAGGGACTCCAACATTGGTAGGCGAGTAAACATTTGGGAGGGGCACAAAAGTAGCTGACACACCTAGATCTCATCTCCCAATCTAGATCAATGACCTAATATCATTTCATGGCCGCAACATGCATAGACGTTAAAATCTGAAGGGTGGGCCAAAATCCTAACCATGGTTTTGTGAGGAGGCTACGTGGCGGAAGAGGGAGCGTTTCGGGCCCAAAAGCGATGTAGGCCTAAACTGCTTCCCGTGGCCCTGGAATCACGTGCACATTTAATATCATATCTGGTAGCGATAGGTGGTCACCCGGTAGCCTTCCAACCACACTTTCAATCCTGAGGAGGGTTCAACCAATGAACAAGGATTGACTTTTTTGGCCACTTTCTTATTCAGTGCCAAATCCAGTTGTGATAGGTGGCCTTCCACTAGTCATCCAACCATGCTCCAATCTCGATGAAGATCCAATTAATGAAGTAGGGACTGGTAGCTGAAACCTAAGCTCAATCCATAAATAGAAAGACTAGGAGTTATGGAAAAGGAGGTAGGATTGTCAGCCCGAGGTACAACAAGAAGCATTTTTTCCTGCAGGTCCATATTGAACCTGGTTCGTGTCTGAGAAGAGGAAACACACACAGTCTGAAGGAAGGTTCCACATATGCAAATATTTGAATGTGATTTCTAGATCACACTCTTGGAAGTTGTGGGCTGATCTGAGTATAAATAGATCAGTTCAATATTTTGTTAATGTGCTTGAATAGTTGAGCAGAGCTCCATACTGTGGAATATTTGATAACATAGTTGTTCTCTGGTTTTTTATGATACTTGAGAATTTCTCATTAATAGAAGTTAGTTCCTTTCATCTCTTTGTTTAAACTGTGTTGAAACACTTGGTCATGGAGGATCCAGTCGAGGGTTATATTTGTATTGTAATGTAGGTTTTATTATAATGTTGTTGTGACCTGTTCCAATACTTTTCATTTGTTATCTTACTTCTCCTTATGCTGAAATGATTATTCATGGAGGATCTAGATGAGTTGTTGTAGTCGTATGATAATGTAGATTTGATTATTATTTTGTTGTGACATATTTCAGTATCTGAAACTTGATTTCAAGAGTGCTATTGTGCCTTAGTTTTTCTTCAAAAAGTTGCTTGAAAGTCGGATGCTCATGGCAGACTTGTCTACCTCTCTCACTAATTCTTCCTTTTTCTCTTCCTTAAACTCAAACCAATGACTGAAGTTAATGAGGACCTCATTTCTCTATGCATTGCTTGTCTAGTTTCTGTGTTAAATCATTCTTGTACTGAGTTTTGTCCATTTTACCTCCACTCATAAAACCAACATCCACCAAACATTTTGATGGGTATTGGGCTTATCCTATTTCATTTTGAGGGTGAATCTTAGTGTTGACCCCTTGGTGCAAAGTTATGTTGCCAACATCTAGAAAGTCTCCTTTCTATAAAATTCTCTGAGAAACATCCACTTTAGTATGTAAAGTCCTTTTCCAGAGATTCTTTATCATTTTATGTGTCTATAGGGTGTCTCCTTATCCCTTTCTGATTCATTGGGAGAATATAATATCAGTTAAGTTGATGCTTGAGGATTCCCAAAGGAACCGAGACAGTTGGCTTCAAGACGATGCCTAAGGCTGGACAAAGCTGTAACTTACCTTTTCCACTTGCTGATAATAAAATAGTTTGTTTTCCCCCATATTTGTATTCAATGTACATATATATTTATGCTTACATTGAATATTAAATATAACATGCACATGATTTTGATCACATAACTACTTTTTTCGCAACTCTAGTTTTGTATCTATCTTGGAGGATGGTTCCAGTAGAAGATCAAGAATTCTTCAACAGATTGGAGTGGGGATCAACATCGAACGCGAGAACACGGTTCACATTATTTTCTCCTCTTTATCCCTACTTTCTCCTAATTTAAGTAGTTATTCATTGTCTTTTCAGTGTTGTGTTGGTTGAACATTTTTCGTCTTTTTGCCTGCTTTCTGCCTTGCTTCAAAAAGAAAAAAAATTGCATTCATGTGCTTATTTTTTCTTTTGTAAATGAAAAAAAAATTAAAAAAATAACATATGCTTGTTTGTTTGCTTCACATTTCTTGAACCCTTGCCTTACATCTTTGCAATACAAGAGGTAGTTACTGATCATTCAAGTAGTTAAATTATTCTTTGGTAGTGGTAGCCTTTTATATTTAAAAAAAGAAAATAATCCAATAGTACATGTTTTGCATCCTTGTATGCATTTGCATTTTGAGGTTTTCTAAATATTGCACTCAAACTCTTGTTTTCATATGAAAAATAAAATAATTTTCTTCATAAGAATTGTTGCATCTATTTTCACTTGAAGAAACTGATTGTGTGTTCTTATATTGCATTTATTTTGGAGTCGGTCTAAAATATCACCAAATTTTCATTCACACCCCTTTTGAGTAAAACAAAACTATTAAAATGAGCACATAATTAAAACTTATTAAATAATTTAATTTTTATAGGGTAAACATACAAGTTTAGGCTAGGTCCTTGGCATGGGTTAGAGAGTAAATTTCTCCAAGGCCACTAAAAAAACATACTTGTGTCTAAGATAGGGAGTGTAAAACTCATTTTTTCCTATAGGTTGGTCCAGAAGCTCCTGTAACAAAGGAGTTAAACACGAGGTCACCTAAGGAATATCCAAGGACATTCCGGTACATAGTTGGACCGAGCATAGTGGAAATATTATCTATTAGGGGTTTCGATTGTACCCATACCTCCATGAGAGGCAATGATTTTGAGGCTTATAGATTTGTTACCCTGCCCACACTTTAGATCATGAATTTCAATTGTATCCCCTGGGCACTCACTGATAGTTGGTATACATAGCTTCTCCTTCTATGTGTATCACAAGGTGATTGTGGGGGTTTGTCATAGTACTTGGGGCATATTTTGTATCATGCACTTCAGTACTGCTGGAGGGTTCCCTGTGAAGCATGGGTACTTAAACCAGATAAGGATGATCTATGGAGGTAAATATAAATGATTATCATACCTTCATTCATTGGTGCATGGGACTTAATCAACCTATTCCTTCATCCAGAATATCCTGAGCCCACTTTGTTATTTTTCCGGTCCTAAGGATTAATCCACTTGAGTCAGAATCTTGACAAACTTCTTTATGTTTGTATTGTCTTTAGGGATTTTTAGTGGTGTGTTTGGTGAATGTAGTTTAACCTTAGGAATGAGAGTCAATTGTTACCAAGAGTTGATCAATCAAAGTGGCCAACTTACTTGCTCAAAGATTGAGGAGAATTCAAGGCCTTCCGCCTGAGGAAGAGACTATAAATAATTCTCCCCCACCTCCTCAAAGGCGTCGTCTTAATTAGTATGGCACTTTCGTATCAATTGGCCAGACTCAAATTGTAGACTATAACTCTCTAGAAGTCAACGTTCTAGAACCAGAAGAGGTAATTTTTGAGGATCTTGGATCCTAGGAATTCACTCCACATGCTAATTCTTCGTTACCTTGGACTTTCCCGTTTCTATCCATATGAGTACCTATTCCAATATTGGACTTTGTTGATAGTAGCCTTCCTTGCTAGGACATTATGGAAGACACTTCACCAATGTTAGGGTAAGTATCCCCTACAACTCCCACCTCGATGATAGTCACCAAGGGGATATTTCCTTCTTGTATGTCAACTCAAATGACAAATGTGGTTCAATCCACCATCCCAGCGACAACCAACATCATTGCCTCATCTGTTTTCTATCCCAATCAAGTTTCAAGTGCAGTTGCAGATTTTGAATCAACAACAAATGCTTTCTTTTATGGAATGTCGTTGATGGATGTTGTTAATGTGTTGGTGAGTTCTAAACCAACGTCCCAGTCATCGAATGTTTGTGCAAGGATAACTCAAACTCCCTACCAAGACTTTTCTTAGAGTTGAGGTAACATTCCTCTATAATATCCATTCTTCGTTCCTAACCCCACATGGGGCTAGGAAACCTCTATGATTAGTGAATCCCAATGCGCTAGCATGCCATAAACTTCAACCCCCTTCACACTTTATGATGGCTTAAGGAGAAACCCTTTCACTGCATCTACAATGTCAATAGGGGGAAACCTCTTCCAAGGTCAGTCTCCCCCCTGGAAAGGACCTTTGTCCTCTCTATGGGATATGTTGAGGATTACTCCTCTCGAAGGCTAGTGGAATCCCTTCCTAGGGATGTCGCATGGGGGAAACCCCTTTCTTGGTTAGTCCACCCCTATTCCAGGATTTCTTCCTTTCCATGGGGGGTCCATTGGAGGTAATCTTGGTTTTCCTCTAGCAAACCAGATAGGTGGAGGTATTCCTCTATTTAACCAAGGGCCATAAGGTTTCATCCCAAGCTCTGGTTTGACAGAAAAATATTCTTGGCAACCTTGTGCCAGCTACAACCTAGGAACTTCTTTTCAGGTTGCTCATGAGACAATTACACATCTTAGGTTATCATTTATGGAAACTTTTCATTTTCCATATTTTTCCAAGTTAATGAACGATCCTATTTGTCATGACCCTAGTTTTCCTGTGGTCTTGACTAAATTACCTTCGTACATTCCAAAGTTTAAAGGGAAAAGTGGTGAAGAACTTCAAGACCATGTGATGACATTCCACTTGTGGTGCTCATCCAACTCGTTAAATAATGATTTTGTAACAAACCTGGTTAAATAGTTGCATAGGGTTTATTAAGTATAATTAATTAGATAATTAACTGTCATAATATGTTTTAGTTAAACAATGATTAGTTATTAATAATATTGATTAATTATTTATTTATTAATTAATTGTTTATAACCATTGAATGATTAATTAATTAATTGATTGATTACTTAACACATTCAATGATTTGGGTAATAAATTAAATGGCTTAATAACTTTAATTTATTATGAAACTTTACGTACGACAGGAAATGATAAGATAATAAAGGAAAGGATAAGATAATAAAGGAAAGGGGAATAAAGTAATAATGGGGAGGATAAGGTAATTAATGGAGGATATGGAGTCGGTGAATGGCGGGAGATATGATGGGGAAGAGTCCTAAGGGAGAGGATTATGATTTTGGGGAAGGAAGCATTTTGGAGGAGGGCACTGTATTTCTGGTTTGGCATATTTTCTGGTGTTGGGAGTTTGGTTTTGGGGGCTTTTGTGAATCATTGTAGAAGCACCGGGTTGCTGGGGGTTTTGGGCATGGGGTTCAAGATTCCTTATGGTATCCTGGAGCTAGGGAGTTGGACAGGTTGCTCCTAGCTTGCTGGGTGGTTAGTCGGTTTGGGTAGGGTTTGGTCAAAGGAGCAGGCTGGACAAAGTAGTAGAGAGGACAGACAACTAGATCAACGTGAATTAGCATCAAAAAGAGGTATCTATATTATGTTATGTAATTCATTAGATTGTTGTTCATTATTTAATTTATGCTTATTATATGCTTATGCTGAATGAAATTGCTATTGCTTGCTGATTAATCTTATTGTTTAAACATTATGAATCTTTTGGGCTTAATTAAATTGAGGTCCCTACACATCGTATCAGAGCATTAGTTTGAAATATGGGCCTGAGGGCCAAGATCCAGCCCTACCTAACCTAAAAGCCAAGCACATAAATTTTTAACACAAATATAAAAATAAATGACATACATATTGAAAATGTAAAGGAAGGAGAGGCCTTATAATTGTCAGTAGAGATTTTGGATGCACTGGTATGATCCCAGTAGCACCAGTTTTGTTAAATTTTTCCATGAGTATGGATGAATTTGTGTACAAGAACAAGTTCATGGTTCTCTTTGGCACTGAATTCTAGAGTTTAAATTTTGCTTCCTGTATACCGAAACAAAAGTTAATAGTTTTCAAAAAAAAAATAATGGCACAATACATTAACAACAATGAAGATAAAGACAACTCTCCCCATTAGCACCATAAATGAATCTTCATAACAGAGAAACATACATAAGGTCAGTCCAGTCACGAGTGTTCAAACTTCAAAGGAAATTGCATTCATCAAGTAGGACAATAGTCAAAACTGATGGGAGAGAGATATCCTAAATTAATTTTGAAAATCCTTCGGGCTAAGGAGGTAAATGGGAGAGGGAGACAAAAAATAAAATCAAAGACTTGCTTCAAGGATACACATGACCTGGAGAATACCTTCTAGATATAAAGTGGAATGAAAAAGTAACAACTAATGGAAGTAGGAACTGGAGGAGCAATAGAATGGAGTGCACCTAAGGGGATAATATAGGAGAAAGGGAGAAAATATATGACATAGGAAATTGAAAGAGGATAAGTAGGGTTACTTCAATCCTGCAAAATCACATGTCAATACATGATAAAAGCACATAAATGCAGAAAACAAAAGTGTTAGATCTATATATTATGTAGCTAAAAGTGAATGCTATCCATAGTTAATGTGGAATAAACACCGAAGTGTTAACCATGACGTGTTTTCTTATATAAAATCTGTGATGGGCTTTTGGGCAATTGCAGAATCTTAACTATATTGCTGAATTTCAAGGAATTTTGATACCCTTGAAATTACCACCTCTAATGGATGTTTACTGAAATTTGGCCAAGAATGACCGGCTTCAAGTGGATACTTTTGGAATTAGTCTAACATACTAGGTTCTAGTGGATCTTTAGGGAAATGTAAAACAACTTTGTAAAAGAGATTAAATAGTCTAAAATTGATTGTTGTTATTTATACTCAAGTAATGCTAAGGTTATTGTTTAAGGAAGATCTGCAATGTCAAAATAAAAGAAAACATGCATACACTCAACATGCCCGATGCCTTTTGAGAATCCAATGAATAACCATTTAAAACTCTGAAAAATATGCAAAAAGGATTCAAACAAATTCAAGCTAACCATCCCAGATCAGGTTTGTTGGCAAGTCAGTTTCTGATAAATCCAAATAAACTAGAACCCATAAAAGCATACCAAGCCAATTTAGAGGGTCTATATCTTAAGCATATGCGAGGTCATAGGGTTTCTACATAGCCACATATGAGGTAACTTGTTTACTCAAAGAGGCATCTGCCATCAAATCAAGCACACCCACTACCATTGCCCAGGAGCAGATTGATATTTACATATGAGATATGATATCGAATAAAGGGAATCGAATAGGATGCTACTAATACAATGGGAATCATATATGAATCATCAGAGTTACATGGATAGGGTATTCTCATAACAATAATGGGAATAGAACTATAACTAATACAGACATGACTTACTAGTGAGAGTTGCGAAATCTAAACTAATTTTATGGTGATATGCCAGGTGTCGTGTCTCTATCTCTGAGAGCGATATGCCCATAGTATGAATTCTTCTACCATGAAGAAAAATATTGTGACACCATGCATTCACTCCCTTAAAGGCCCTCACAGAAATTAATCCCGCCTCCCTCATCTAGTAATCATAATGCTTCAAAACCCTATTTCTCGTAGAGATTCTCCTTTCCAATATTTAAGCCATTTATTATGAGCCGAAGACCAAACTTGCATCACATGCCAAGTCACAAGACAACCCACACAGGGCACTAAGAAGAGATTCCACGAGGTATCCAAAGTAGTGCACTACGCATCAAAACACAGGAATATAACCCTCAAATATGGAGGGTAACTGAAAACATAGGAATACAACTATCTGGATGGTGTAGTTGGTAATTCCCGTGCCATTTTACTTCTTGTCAATGAATGAGTACATTGAGACTCCTATAAAAAAAAAAACAAGCAAACATAATTAAAATAATACCACTGGAATCTAGGGTAACTAATAACAAATGAAAGATCACTATCTTGGTGCTATAGTTGGTTATTATGTCAGTCTCACACACTATAGGTCCCGAATTCGAACCTGGTCTCAGACGTTTGTGCCATATCAGGTATGTATTTTCAATATGTGGTCTACTGAACATTACTGTCTCAGACGTATGTGCTTTACTATTCTGTATTTTCCATATTTGGTCTACTGAAAGTAACCAGCTTCATGTTTAAGCTTGAAAAACAACCTAGCTTTAAAAACAATAGAAGTCACTTATTATTAATACTCTTCCAAAGAAAGAATATTTAAATCAGTTTTGTAGTACATAAATAATATAAACCACGCCCGGTGGGACTCGAACCCACAATTGACAAACAAATAGCCACACAATACAGATGCACCACACAAGTCAAAGCCAACCACAAAAACAACACACATAATACAAGCTTAGTGCCAAAGCCAACGACCAAGTGCCAAGATAAGCCATCGAGGAATGAGGGAATGTGCCACTATGCTAGATGCGCCCTCCATTCCTGGAACATGAGTTACCAGGGTCGACATAGTAGGGAGATGGCTATGGCTGCCGGCCTCATCCTTTACCCTGAACACTTAAAAAAAATAACGAAATGAAAAGAGGAGAAGAGTAGAGTTCAAAGAGATAAGGATGAGGAAACTAGGGTTAGGGTTTAGATACGAGGGCGTCGGAGGAAGCAGAACGGGCACATGGACTTCATGCATGCTCGATTTGATTTTTTTTACAATATTTTTATTTATTTATTTAATTTTAATTAGATTATTTTATTTAATATTTTATTTATTTATTTAAATTAACTTTTTAAATTATTACTAAGTTTAAATTTCAATCGTTTAAATTGCTAAATTTTAAACTATTTATTAATACAACAAAAAAAAATACACAAATATATATATTTAAATATATGTTGCAAATTAAAAGTAATTATGATTAATTAATTAAATGAGTGATTAATGTTAATGTTAAATTAGTTCTAGGTTTAAATTTATGTTTTTAAATCTATGATTTAGTTAATAGTTTAAATTTTAAATGTTTCAAATTATATTATATTTTGTTTAAGTTTAAAACTAGTTAAAGTGATTAATTAGTTTTAAACTGAAGGTTTAAGGAATTAGACTAGGACAACGGGAGGGGGGATTTCATGCACACTAGGAAAGTAAGCTAGAGGAGTTGGCGAGTATGGTGCAAAGCTAGCGTAGCTACAGGGAAAGGGAGTCAATAGTTTTCTTAGGTGAAGAAATCAATATTAGACTCTTTAGCCCTTACCTAGCCAATCCCCTAAAGAGAGTAATGTCTTTTTACAGACAAGTAAAGAAAAACTTACACCTAACCCTGTTTTCTAGTTAAGTTGCACAAATGTGAAACGTCCTTGAACTCACCCTGACAGCTTTGGTTGATGTAGGTTAAATCATACATGATGGTTAGGAATTGAGGGAATCAAGGTAGAGGAGCATCATCGCAGGCACCGCCAACCCCGCCAGGGACACCACCACCATCGCCCGAACTAGCTCTCATATTGCGCTCTTTGGAGGCCATAAATGAGACTTTAAAGGGGCGAAAACTAATAGGGATCGAAGTGGAACCCCCACCATATGGAATGGGTAATATAGAAGAATCAAGGGATTCAGGGGGAGGATCTCCACCCAAAGACATCGCTCGAGAATTGCAAAAGATCAAACTTTTGGAGTTTGTCGGGGGTTGCGCCAGTGAACGCGTGGAAGCATGGTTGGAAGGAATGACAAGGTGTTTTTCCTTAAGGGACTATGTGTCCACCTCAAAAGTGAATATATCGATTTTCGATTTAAGAGACAGCACCTTGAACTGGTTGGGAAACCTGGAAAGATAACTGCACCTTACCCCAGACACCTTATCTTGGGAACTTTTCGAGGAGAGGTTTCGAAGGAAATATCTGCCATCTTACTATGAGGAAAAATAGGTAGGAGCATTTCATGCCTTAGTACAGGGAAACAAGACCATAGAGGAACATGAGATTAGTTTTATGGAATCGGTCAAGTATGTTTCATATATGGATAATGACCAATGACACGAAGAACACTTTGTCTATGGATTGAACCCTAAGATAACGGAGATGGTGCGGATGTGGAAAATGTCTTCAGTAGCGAAAGCTGTGGAAAATGCACGTTATGCAAAGGAACACATGAACTTAACCAGAGGTACAAGACCGACCTTTCTTTATCATCCTGGATTCGTAGGGAAGGCCCCTAGGACATTTCCTAGGGGAAGGGGATCAAGGCCACCTCCATATGGTAACAGAGTCGCACCAAGGATAGTAGCCACAGGGATTTCAATGGAATCGAGTGCAGCATCTCATTCATCACCAACGATGCAGGTAGGTCCATGACCATCTCAGGGAGAAACTAGTAGGGGCAGGGCTTCCAGGGGAAGGAACTCATTTCAAAGACAGTCACAGAACAGTGCGCAGGTTCAATCTCGTGTTACCTATTGGGGATGTGGACGACCCCATTACCAGTGTGACTGCCCAAAGTTACAGTTAGGTTTTGTGCATAGAGAAGGAAAGGCCCCGATGGGAAGAGAAACTAGTAGCCATCATATTTACGTAGTGGTTAATAATCACCAGACTGAACATCAATCCACGGTGGTGGAGTCATCAGGTATGCTAAATCATATCAATGTTAAGATTTTATTTTATTCTGGTGCGACAGATAGTTTCATTTCACCATCTGCATGAGAAAAGAGTGGGTTGGTAGCCTATGATCATGATGACTTTAAGCAAGTCGAGATGACTTCAGGGAAAAAACAAGCGGTAGGACCAAGCGTTGATAATTGTATAGTATACCTGGGAGTGTGTACTACCAGGTTGAAGGTATACATCACTGCTCTTGGGGTGTATGACCTAATCATTGGAATGGATTGGTTAGAAGCTCATCGAGCTTTGGTAGATTATTTCGCAAAATGGGTGCTTTGTGTGGACGATGAAGGAAGACCAATAGAGATCCAGGGTGTACGGAGAAGGGTGTCATTACGCTTTATATCAACTATGAAGGTTAAGTGATGCTTGAGGCAAGGGTGTCGACTATATGTTGTGGAAGCAGTGAATGAAAGGAAGGGACCCTCATTAGATCAGTACTCGGTATTGTCAGAATTTAAGGATGTTTTTTTGAACGAGTTACCAGGGTTACCTCCTGAGAAGGAGCTTGATTTTACTATTGAGTTAAAACCTAGTGTAGAACCAATTTCCAAGACTCTGTATCAGATGAAAATACCAGAACTTTGTGAATTGCAAATGCAGTTGAAAGAGTTACTAGACTTATGACTAATAAGGCCCGGTGTCTCACCTTGGGGTGCACCAGTAATTTTTGTAAAGAAGAAGGATGGATCCTTACAACTGTGTATAGACTACAGGGACTTGAATCGTGCTACAGTGAAAAATAAGTACCCAATGCCGTGAATAGATGACCTCTTCGATTAGATGAAAGGAGCAGTGGTATTTACAAAGATCGATTTGGGATCAGGGTATCATCAGTTAAGGATTAAGGAAAGCGACATCCCAAAAACTGCCTTTCGAACTCGGTTTTGACATTACGAGTTTGTCGTAGTACCTTTCGGATTGACCAATGTGCCAGCAGTATTCATGAGCCTCATGAACGGCGTATTCCGGAAGTACTTAGACCGTTTTGTACAAGTCTTTCTAGATGACATCCTCATCTATTCCAAGAATGAAAGAGAACATGAGGAACACTTGCGAGTGGTGTTGTCCTGTCTTAGGGAGAACAAATTGTATGGGAATTTGTCGAAGTGTTCCTTCTTCTAGAAGGAAATTCACTATTTAGGTCATATCATTTTCGGTGAAGGAATCCTGTGGACCTAGAAAAGGTAAAGGCCATTATGGAGTGGTTAGTGCCAAAAAATGCCCATGAGGTGAGGAGCTTCATGGGGCTAGCAGGGTATTATCGAAGATTTGTTGAAGGATTCTCAAAAATATCAAAACCCATCACCACTTTGCAGCGCAAGGGGGTTCGGTATGAATGGATGGAAGAATGTGATAATGCATTCATTGAGCTTAAGAGGTTACTAACTAGTGCGCCAATTCTACGAGTGTTGGATATGGAAAAGGACTTCACAGTCTACATGAATGCCTGAAATCAAGGGTTGGGGGCCATGCTAATGCAAGATGGAGGAGTGATAACTTATGCATCAAGGAAGTTGAAGAAACACGAAGAGCTATACACGAATCATGACTTAGAGTTGGCAGCTGTAATTCTAGCTCTGAAACTTTGGAGGTACTATCTTGTGGGGTGAAACTTTGAGCTCAAAATGGACCATCAAAGTTTAAAACATCTGTTCACTCAAAGAGATCTGAATGCCAGGCAAAGGCGATGGAGTGATTTTATGAGCGAGTATGATTTTGGTACTTCATACATCAAGGGAAAGGAAAATGTGGTCGCAAATGCCTTGAGTAGGATACCTCGTGTGTTCTCCTTAGTACCCTTGAAACTCAATTTGAGGGAATGGGTGTTGACGCAACTCCAAGAAGACAATTGGTATTTAAAGGTTACTTCAAACCTCCAGAGTGGGAGGCAGTTAGATCCAAAGTATGAAGGATATAGTTTGGAAGAAGACAGACTATTGAGATATCAGGGAAGGATGTACATTCATAAGAATGGGAATATTCGAAGAATCATACTGAAGGAAGCCCATAGATCACTTTATTGTGCACATCTGGGTGTGAAGAAGATGTACGCAGACATGATGAAACTTTTCTTCTGGGTAGGCATGAAGCACGATGTAGTCCATTTCGTCGCCAAATGCCTAGAGTGTCAACAAGTGAAATCTGACCACCATCACCCCACAGGCCTCCTACAACCACATGATGTCCCTATGTCCAAGTGGGAAGTCATCTCTATGAATTTTGTTGTGGGGTTGCCGCTCACATCTCATAGACACAATGCCATTCTTGTGATAGTGGATAAGTTAACCAAGAGTGCTCATTTCATTCTGGTAAGAGACACTTACGATGTCAATGATGTGACACATGTGTTTGTAAATGAGGTTATCCATTTGCACAGGATACCTAAGAAGATCATTTCATATAGGGACTCCAGATTCACTTCTAGGTTTTGGACAAGTTTGCAGTCAGCATTGGGGACTCAGTTGAACTTAAGCACATCTTATCATCCTGAAATAGATGGGAAAACTGAGAGGGTAAATCAAGTCATGGAATACATTCTTAGGATGTATGTCATGGATAATCAAACCCAGTGGGAGAGGTACTTACCTTTGGTAGAGTTTGCCTACAATAACAGTTTTTATAGCTCCATCGGAATGCCACCCTACGAAGCTCTGTATGGAAGGCCATGCAGAACACCATTGAGTTGGGAAAGATTAGAACAAAGAGTAACAGTTGGGCCAGAATTGATTCAAGAGATGGAGGAATAGGTAATTCAAATTAGGCAGAGACTAAAGGAAGCACAGGATAGGCAAAAAAGTTATGTGGATGCACACAGGACCGATCGAAGTTATGAAGTGGGAGACCAGGTTTTCATTTGTATCAGGGCTAATAAGAGTACCATATGGTTCGAGAAGGGGACAAAGTTGTCACCTCGATTTATAGGACTGTTCAGAATCCAAGAGAAAATTGGACCCATTGCCTATCATCTCGTACTACCACCCCACTGGCATAAAACTCATAATGTTTTTCATGTATCTGTTTTACGTCATTATGTTGCTGATGAATCACATAAACTAAATTGGAAGGAATTGTAGGTATCGTATGTGGGAACTCTCATGGTAGAACCGTTACACATATTGGACCGTAGAGTTCGACAGCTTAGGAACCGTCTGGTAGACCAAGTTAAGGTCCAATGGGACAAGTATAGTCTAGGATCTACTACTTGGGAAGACACTGAGACATTACGACGAGACTATCCCTCACTTTTTTGACCACCTCGAGAATATGTTTCTCAGAGGTGGGGTGTATGTAACACCACCTTTTGACTTAGAAAGACATGATTACCTGAGGCCTACACTTTTATTTTCTACTCACAATGAAACTATTAAATGATACACTTAAACTTTTAAGACGTATGAACCTTTATGAATGTTTAAATGTTATTGATGATGATGGATATAATGCGATCTACTATGTGAATGTAAATTTTATGAATGTTTAAATGTTATTGATGGTGATGTATATGATGTGACATATTGTGAGAATGTAAATTTTATGAATGTTTAAATGATATTAGAATTATGTTGGATATGATGCAATCTATTTGGTAAATGATAATTTTATGAATGGGTGTCGAAATTGAATTATGGGATATTATGAGATGTATTTCTAACTTGAAAATTTTGATTTTAAGTTGTTGGTACATGGATACCGAATTGAAATGATGATTGCATGCAATTACATGATGATAATGCATAGAAATGTATGAGTTTGTGTTACAGACTAATCTGCAGGTTACGGGTTATGAAATAGCTAAGGGATAATCATGATGAAAGTGGATGTCATGACCACTAGCTGAGAAAAATTATGGTATGAATATTGTATGTGAAATTATATTGGTTTCGATGCATTGCCATGATATGTGGACCAGTGCAGGATTTCAGGTGATGAGACTGCCCAAAACTGAATAAACGATGACAAAACTCCCAGCAACACGGTGCCACTTTATATTCCATTGTAGGGTGTGGACCCTAGTTATGATTAGGAGGGGTGGAGGCATTTCCCACCATGTATCCTCTGAAACCTGAAGTCATGGGAGGATGTTGTTAGCTCATTCTCCCCTAGACATGTCATGATGACTGTCAGTTGCCTGCTGGGGAAGCTTAGTCGAGATAGTGACACTTCCACTTATGGGTTCTATTTGGAGTTAGGTCAATATAGTTGATGCTCCAAGATAGTATAGCAAAGGAAGGATAGGAATGAAGATGTAAGTAATTTAGGAAAGAAGGATGAGTAGAAATAGTTGAGAAAGTATGGAGCTCTGTCTGATGATGGAATTTATTGTTTTTTTTTTCTTCTTCTAAAAATAAAATGTATATATATGAATATTCATAATTACGTAACTAAACCACAGTTGTCTAAATAAAATTGTTGAACTAGATAATTCTAATTAAAGGATTTAGCAAACATTTGATTGGTTTATTGTCTTTTATAAAAGACTAGTCTCGTTGATTGGATTGGATGCATACATAAATTACTATAAGGGTGATAGTTATCAATTATTAGTACATGCACGAAACTTGTATGTACTAGCTACACATGCATTTCTTATACATGTACACTAGTATGTATGAGTTTTCTTGGCTTACTTAATAATAGTGTCGGTTAATTGTTATGAATGTGTGAGCCATGTTTCTTTTCCTTTGTATCATGAGATACCTTAACTTCAGGACAACGTTTCCTGAAGGGTGGGTGTATGTAACAACCTTGGTTAAATAGTTGCATAGGGTTTATTAAGTATAATTAATTAGATAATTAATTGTCATAATATGTTTTAGTTAAACAATGATTAGTTATTAATAATATTGATTATTTATTTATTTATTAATTAATTGTTTATAACTGTTGAATGATTAATTAATTAATTAATTAATTAATTAACACATTCAATGATTTGGGTAATAAATTAAATGGCTTAATAAGTTTAATTTATTATGAAACTTTACGTATGATAGGAAAGGATAAGATAATAAAGGAAAGAGGGATAAGGTAATTAATGGAGGATAGGGAGTCGGTGAATGGGGAGAGATATGATGGGGAAGAGTCCTACGAGAGAGGATTATGATTTTGGGGGAGGAATCATTTTGGAGGAGGGCACTGTATTTCTTGTTTGGCATATTTTCTGGTGTTGGGAGTTTGGTTTTGGGCATTTTTGTGAATCATTGCAGGGGGCACCGGGTTGCTGGGGGTTTTGGGCATGGGGGTCAGGATTCCTTAAGGTATCCTGGAGCTAGGGAGCTAGACAGGCTGCTGCTAGCTAGTTGGGTGGTTAGTCGGTTTGGGCAGGGTTTGGTCAAAGAAACAGGCTGGACAAAGTAGCAGAGAGGATGGACAACTAGATCAACTAGAATTAGCATCAGCAAGAGGTATCTATATTCTATTATGTAATTCATTAGATTGATGTTCATTACTTAATTTATGCTTCTTATATGCTTATGCTGAATGAAATTTCTATTTCTTGCTAATTAATCTTATTGTTTAAACATTATGAATTTTTTGGGCTTAATTAAACTGAGGTCCCTACACACAATCAGATTACGTTTTTTACAGCGTACTCTCACTGGAGGCACTTACAAATGGTACATTGAACTCGAGATGGGTAAGTACTCGACGTTTGGTGATTTAGCAATGGTTTTCTTAAACCACTTCCAACTCCATGTATGATATGATTCCAAGATAGAATTGTTGGATGAATTTGTAGAGGACAATTCCATGCACATTTCCGATCATATTCAATAATGGAGGAGAAGGAATATCCTGATTAAAGCTACGGTTCCACCAAAGTTCCTCAATTGGTTCTTTAAATCCTTACTCCCATATATTTCGAAGGAGATCATGACTTTAAGAGTATGTTAAGAGGAGCATGCAATATTTTTGGTGTAGTAGTTAGAGATTATATACTCTCAGTCAGGCATGTTCTATGATATTCTGTTGAATGCGCTGCGATATATGTTGGATTACTGAGAGGGGGGGTGAATCATTAATAGAGAAATTTAATCCTTTTTAACCATAAAATGCAATTGTTATATCAATGTAGCATTATCATACAATGGTTGCAGAGTAAATAAACAATAAACAAATGATAAATCACACACATACATAGTACACCAGTGTGTTACGTGGAAACCCAAAGCGAGAGAAAACCAAAAAATGATTTTTCTTATATGTATTTAAGAATTACATTCATTGGAAGCACCAACTTCCCTTGTTTTCCAGCTGCAGTTGGAAGGAGGATCCAACCCCCTATTTTCTCAGGATACAACCTGAAGGAAGCTCCAACTCCCCAATTCTCTGGCTACAACCATAAGGAGTCTACAACCCCCTATGTTATTTGGCTACAACCAAAAGGTGGCTACAACCACCTGTCCTTGCCTTGTTCAACCACCCTGACGTAGAAGTAGAATGATGGAATCATTGTCACACTACCACTATGAGATATACTGATTTAAACCTATACCAATCAACCTATACCAAACAAATTGTAACAATAGCCTGAACTATGCATCAACCTGTACCTGAACCTCTACCATAAACACGTGCATCAATCATGCACCAACCTGTACCAAACAACCTATAGTCAACCTGTACCATAAAAAAGTGCATTAACCATGCACCAACCTGTACGTCAACCTATACCATGAACAAGTGCATCAACCATGCACCAAACATGTACCTCAACCTGTACCATGAACAAGTGCATCAACCATACACCAAACCTATACTGCAATCTGTACCATGAACAAGTGCATCAACGATGCACCAAACTTGTACAAATAACATGTCACAACAACCTCTCCAAGAAAACCTATCAAAACAACCTATCTCATCAATATTATAAACCAAATCAGATCTACTCACCAAGATCAATCACCAAGACAAATCTCAAATATGTGCATCAACAAATCATAACACAACAACTCATAATCATCACCAAGATCAATATGTTCTTCTAATATTATACCAATAAAAGTATTCTACATCATCCATAAACCATGTGTCAATAATAATACTAACAAGTGCCTCCAACCATATACCAAGTATGTACCAATCATGTATCAACTACTCATCAACTATGTCTCATCAATATGTACCAACATCATCAACTATACACCTCATGTATGTGTCAACTCATCAACTACTTGTCTCAACCATGTACTCAAAATGTCCCTCAACCAAAATCCCTCATCAATTTCATCATCCAAATCTAATTTGTAACTTTGTAATAGACCTTATGTATATAATCACATACATGAAAGCCTTCCTTAAATTTAACAACAAGAGACTAACATTTTCATCAAACTTTACTTTAGTCTCACATGACTATTTTTGGATTAGTCAACAACCCTAACTTGAAATAATCATAACTATGTACCTATAATGAATAAAGATACGAAAATAGTACACAATGTTCTTCAATGTGTTTTATGCAATTCCTCCAGGTGTCACTACTTGGAACCTCTCAGAAAAGGATTTATATCAAAAATGGCATACCTTGTTGAATTTTGGCTTATTCTAGAGAGAGAACTTGTAGAGTGTTCCCCGTATGGAATATTTCTTGTATGGATCTGAAAATTTTACACATAATACTAAAGACTTTACTCTAACCAAAAGATTTGGTCTTACTGAATTTGGATCTGTTATGAATAATTTATGATGTTTTTACGTAAAACACATGTTTTAGACTAGTTTCAGGACAAGGCATAAACCCTATTTTCCATGTAGTGTAACTCCAAAAATACAACGACCCAGAAGCTAAAATTCATACCAAAACACTTGGATATGTTTTCTCAATGGCCTATCAATTTCACAGTCTGAATCATTATAGAAATTTTTTTATTGCGAAAATGGTGATATGACCTGTAAATAACATACCTTAGAAAGCATCATCAAAAGAATTTATCCTCCCTTGAGTTTCGGCCTTCTTTACTTCACCTTCTCTCTGAAATTCAGATTATATATCCTTGGGTTACCTTAGTCCCCTGTAGATACTCAATATGATCAAGTGTGATTTGAAATGAGAGAGTCTTTCATCTTATTTATACTTTCATGTAGCTTCCTCAAGGGGTTACCTTTTAGCCATCTTAACACACTTTCCTTATTTTAGGGTTAACCAACTTCTAACCACTTGTCCAATTAGTAATTTATCCATTAACTTTATTATTTAAATAATTTATTTTTTATCCACTTTAACTTATAGTACACTCATCACTTCACTTTACCTCAAGGGGTTACCTTCTAACCATCTTAAACCACTTTCCTTATTTTAGGGCTAACCCACTTCTAACCACTTGTTAACTTAGTAATTTATCCATTAAATTTAGTATTTAAATAATTTATTTTTTATTCACTTTGAATTATGGTACACTCATCACTTCACTTTATTATTTTCCTTCTAAAAATATCTTAAACCACTTTGCCTCCTTTGACCTTTTGGGGCTTCTAGATGACTCATGAGGGTTCTCCAACTTCACATGGCCATAACTCTCTAATTGTGAGGAGTTATGTGACGTTCCACATACCACTGGAAATGGCATGNCAATGGCCTCCCAATTTCACGGTCTGAATCATTCTAGAAAAAAAGTTATTGCAAAAATGGTGAGATGACCTGTAAATAACATACCTTAGAAAGCATCATCAAAAGAATTTATCCTTCCTTAAATTTCGGCCTTCTTTTCTTCACCTTCCCTCTGAAATTCAGCTTAGATATCCTTTGGTTACCTCAGTCACCTATAGATATTCAATATGCTCAATTGTGATTAAAATGAGAAAGCCTTGCCTCTTATTTATACTTTCATGTAGCTTCCTCAAGGGGTTACCATTTAACCATCTTAACCCACTTTCCTTATTTTAGGGTTAACCCACTTCTAACCACTTGTCAACTTAGTAATTTATCCATTAAATTTATTATTTAAATAATTTATTTTGTATTCACTTTGACTTATAGTACACTCATCACTTCACTTTATTATCTACCTTCTAAAATCTCTTAAACCACTTTGACTACTTTGACCTTTTGGGGCTTCTAGATGACTCATGAGGGTTCTTCAACTTCACATGGCCATAACTCTCTAACTGTGAGGAGTTATGTGACATTCCACATACCACTGGAAATTTCATGACATGTAATATCCATCTAGAATATTATTACCTGCAAATATATCAAAACTCATACCATTATCCATCAAACAAACTTGGGTCCATTACCCAAACCTTTATCCAGCTTCACATGGCCATAATTCTCTAACCGTGAGGAGTTATGTGACATTCCACATATCACCGGAAATGGAATGACATGTACTATCCATATGGAATAGTGTTACCTACAAATATATCAAAACTCATACAATTTTCCATCAAACAAAATTGTGTCCATTCCCCAAACCTTTGTGCTGCCAGAATTTGCTACTGGACTTTCTTCAAGGGTTGACATCAATGAAAACCAACCCAAATAATCAACAATATCCCCCTTTGGAGTTGATTTCAACACTCTGATGCAATATTGAATTCATATCACTCATTCTCCCCCTGTGACCATCGCTCCCCCTGGAACCATGCCTCTGTGCTCTTTCTCCAAGCATTTACCTTTGCATCTAATAAATCTCTCCCCCTAAAGGTATCTTTCCATCTGGGGCTTCTCCCCCTAACTGAACTATCCATGTGGATACTCCCCTTGAATGAACTCTTCCTTCCAACCTGAACTGTCCTCTTTATGTGTAATGATCCCAAGCCATTATGCAAGGATCATCACTGTTTTGGTGTCTCTTTAAAACTTTTTCTGAATGAGGTATTTTGTCAAACACTTTGCTGATCTACTTTTTAGATGTGTTTATATGTGTGTATGTGGAAAATAACAGAAAGAGATAACCATGGAACATACCTCAACCATATGCAATAAGATAGACAAGCCAAAACATCTCAATTCTTCTTTA
>JZKD02S0814378.1:406224-440447 GCA_000966675.3 Picea glauca | reverse complement strand
TAAATTCAAATATATTAAAACTCATACCATTATACATCAAACAAACATGGGTCCATTACCCAAAACTTTGTGCTACCATACTTTCTCCAAGGGTTGACATCAATCTACAATATCACTCTCCAATGGTTGAAATCAATGAAAACCAACAATCCATTCCAACTATCCATCAACCTAAGCCAACTATATGAAAATATAGTCTCGACTTGGAAAATCCAAAGTCCAACCCACATGACGATGATATATTGGGTTCTTCTCAGTCAAAAGTCATAGATATGGCTGCTAGCCATATGCAAAAACTTGTTATCTAGGAACCTGCGACTAGTCAAACCACTGGCTCAACCACCCTCATCACCTAGTATTTCGATGTACATTATGTGCAAATGAATACATCGAGGGGTCCTCAACAACTTGGAAAAAAAAGAAAATAAAAGGGTAAGAAAGGTGGTGGGGTTAATAATAAAAAGTCAAAAATAATGCCGAGGGGGAAAATGATGAAAAAAGGAAGGTGAAGTTTCCTTGCAAGATTTGCGACGATGATCACCATACACATCAATTATTAGGAATGGAAGAACCCCAAAGGATTATCAAATTGAATCAACAACATCATACTCCTATTTTGAAAAACCCTTTTCCGCAACAGAAGAATTTGCAAGATGATTCTTCCGAATTCAACGCACAAGGGGGAAATTCAAGTTCTTCCCCCTCTGGTGGATATCAAGGAGTTGTGAACTTGATTACCTCCTCAAAGATAAAATATGTAGATTTTTCAAATATAAATCAGAATTATAATAACCTTGTGTCGACTGAGAAAGGTAAGAAAACTTCATAGGACTAGGTCGCTCTCTACATAAAGAATATTGAGAAAGAGACAACGTCGTGCATACCTAAGGAAATTTATAAAAATAAAATGCATAACCCTAATGCACGAGCCACTCCCAATTATTCAGTTGTGGAGGATTTATCTCATATGCCTTGTGAAATGTCCTCTTTGGAGGTTCTCCAAAGTTTCCCCTCGCAAGACACTACATTTTTATTTTCTATAACAGCTCCAGACCCCACTATTTAGATCATAATGAAATTTTATGCTACTGATGTAATACCACGCCTTCCATATCATGTACCTTTTCAGATAGGGGTTGTTTGTAATAATGTCTTAGCTAAGAGAACCATCATTGATGAAGTAGATTCCACCTGTGTGATGTCTTTTTCATGGTGGAAAGCTATCGGTTCTCCTGAACTTACCCTTTCTCCTACACTCTTGAATACCTTCTATGGATGATCATTTTGGATGCACATTTTGATCCCTTTATTTCCTCTCACGCTAGGGGGAAATTATTTTTTCATATAGGTTGAAGTAGTCGATGCGTCACTCGACTATAATCTTTTGTTAGGAAGAAGTTGGACTTACACCATGATAGTTATCATCTCGACAATTTTTCGGATTATATTTTTTCCCCATGAGGGAAGAAGAGTGAATACCTATCAGGTAACATCCAACTTTTCTAATGTGATAGCTAATCCTAGGACTAATATCCCTTGGATTGAAAAATCTTAGGCAACCATTCAGAGCATCACTTGTGGGATGTGCCCTTCACTAATGGGATCTTTTGGTTTCCCCACAATGATTTCATACGTTCATGATAATCGATTTAATAGGGTCACTTTGTTTAGGATGTAGTATATATAGGACCCATGGACCCTTCCCTCACCATATAGTATGGTCAAAGGTTTAGTTCATGCTAGGATGGCTGAACCTTTGTATGCAGCTGAAATAACTTATCAAGCCATTGAGAAAGCCACAATAGACCCAGATCAAACTTCAACAATCACCAAGGAGGATGCTCTTTGTTAGAATATATGGTCTCAAAACTCTTCAAACTCTCAAAATTGTTTAATTATCATCTTGCCTTCAGACGAATCAATTATCAAGGCAATGGTCGGAGCCGAAAGGCCCTAGCAGGATTTGCGTCATAGATCGTATTTCCTCCCTAAACTCAGTTGAGTTGAAAGTGGATAGTTCAAGTTAGCCATTGTTGGAAGTGTTGATGGAGTAGTCAATCCCTTGGAAATACATGGTTTCTATGCTGAAGGAAACATGGCTAACATATAAAAAATGATCCTAGACAACATTTCTAGGAATCTTGAAATCGTAAAGAATGTCTTTATCAGAGAAACATTTTCATATGGCGAGATCACTCAATATACGACACTCTTTAAGGAATTTCGATATGTGTTCGCTTGTTCTTACAAGGAAATTCCTGGAATTGATCCTCGAATAGTTCAACATGAGATTTGAACCTATGAAAATGTAAAACTAGTTCGAAAAATGTTGATACCTATGAACCAATGAAAGGAAGTAGAAATAAAGGTGAAAATTGAAAAGATACTTAATGCAGGATTTATCTACCGAGTTCCTCTAACGAAATGGGTCTCCAACCATGTTCCCATTGATAAGAAGCAGGGTATGATCCATGTTTGCATGGATTTTAGGGACTTGAATAAGGCATGTCCTAAAGATAACTTCTCCACACCATTTATTGATCAGATCTTGGATGAGTATGCGGGGAGTGATGTCTTCTTGTTTATGGATGGTTTTTCATGCTACAACTAAATTGAAATTTGTCGAGAATACCACCACAAGTCGATCTTAATTTATCCTTGGGGTATGTTTTCTTAAAGGAAAATGTTGTTTGGTCTTAAAAACAATGGTGTAACATTCTAGCAGGCCATGATGTTTTCCTTTCATGACTTTAAGAAAATAGTGGAGGGATACTTAGAGGATCTCATGGATCACTTGCATAAGAGGGCCTAACATCTCTTACACCTATGATTATTTTTTGAATGGTGTAGTTTATGTAGGATTCCATTGAATCCACACACGTGTATCTTTTGTGTGACCTCTAGTTGTCTTTTGGGATTCACCATTTCGAAAAAAAGGGATCATGGTTGACCCGTTGAATATTGAGGCTTTTCGAACAAATATTGAAAATTTCTAAACTTAGTGTCTCTCGCCAAAATTTATGTTAGTTGCGCCAGCTAGATTTGGAACCTTGTCACCTGGCGTAAGTTTTTTTTAACCGTTAAATCCTTGTGTCATCTAGTGCAAACCTTTTCGCTGGAGTAAAACCTCTAAACCTATAGCCATTTTCGCCGAGCATCTCTACCTCAAAGCCTTGCATCACAATTGGACAAAACTTCAAAGCTTTAAAGTTTCCCAAGGTCTCCTATTTGGTATTACTTCACAATTCCTTGATTGTCGAAATAAGTCTAAAAGTGTCAAATTATAAAACCAAATTACAAGTTTTGTTTTTTATATTATTTTAAAATTATTTTATATAATTTTAAATTAATATTTTATTTTATTTTGAAGTTTGGTAAAAAAGAGAAAAATTGTTTATTTAGCCAAACCTTTGCACCAATTCTATTATATAAAATACTATTGGGTAATCTACCCTTCACGCCCAATCTCCAAACTATCCACCGAAATCCACAGACATTCCAAGTCACAAGACAACTCACACAAGAGTCCAAGGAGTGAATCCACTTGAGGACCAGAGACAAACACACGGAATATGACACAAGTTAGCCGAGACACGATTCCCAAGCACCAAGCGTTAAGTCACATGGAGGGGGGGAATAGACCGAGAGCCTTTTGCGGGATGGGTTTGTAATGCCATTTATTTATGCAAATATAGAACAGAATCTAAGAGATTCTATACCTCATCACTGTGTAATTCTGTCTTTTCTTATATCGTATTCTCAAGATTTACATTCATTCATTCTTCCTTCTTTTACATATTCATCTTCCAATGGATCTAATTCAGTAATACCTCTGTTGTAGGCATTTATTGGGCAGCCTGTTAGGTTCAACTTTTCCTCTATTTATGTTGTGAGAAAAACAAGACCTGTAGCTTGATTGTTTCTACCTAGATTGGAAGTTATATATATGCATGGTTGGTTTTTGAAACTATTTGTCATTCCTCTATTGAAATCAAGAGTAGATTTATCAGAATTATATACCTAACTCTTTGTTTTAGTCCTCGTCATCCCCTATCTTTTATCCATCTTCCTTATTTTAATTAAATTAGGCAAACGAGGTCATGCCCCTTCATTTTTTATTTATAAATGATTGAAAGGCCTATTTCAAACCTAGTTCTAGAAACTTCATATCACTAATCAATTAATAGATTATTATTGCATTCGAAATGTGCTAAGGATTGTCTTTATTACAACCTAGAGTCAGCTCTTGCGACAACATTTTCTAGCGCCGCTGTCGGGGATGGTTTTGAAGGTCTATATCTTCCCTCGGATATGACAAAAGCTTAGATCTATTCCTTGATGGTGAACAAGGGATAGGAATTCAATTGGATGTGATCATTCACCTAGCAACTCCTTGGTTCAAAGACTCTACATCATTCACTGGCGACTCCACTGGTCTCAAAATGTCAAATTAGTTCGTTGCTCGGATTGCTGCGAGGTTTTCTCCTCTGGACTTTACAAATTTTTATGGTTTTCCAAACGTTGTTCCAGACATTAAAATTTGGGAAGATGTCCTTCCTAAATGTGGAGGATATGTGGATGAAAATGTTTCTCAACAATTGTTTGAATTTCACAAGCTTGTCGATGAATTGGATGTACATAATGAAGATGTCCTCATGAAACTGATTATGTTTTCATTGAAAAGAGATGCTAGACTCTGGTATAAATCTTTACCCCATTCCAGTATCCCTTCATTAAAATATTTTCACACAATTTTTCATCAACATTGTAAGAGGATCTATTCAACTGAACTCCTTTTTGAAGATTGCTACAATATAGAATTCATAAAACAAAAACACTAAACAAATCCTCTTGAAGTGGAGGAAGAAATATCACAAATTTTTCAAGTTGATGAAGATGACCATCATGAGGAAGAGTTAGCTAATGAAGAAGCAGGATATGATAGCTCTTGTGATCATATTCAAGAATAATATCAAACAAAACTCCATGAAGATGAAGTGGAAAAGTCAGAAGGATTTCAAACCAATCACAACCAGATTTGCTGCAACAATGATGATGAAAACACTTTTTTAGATCAAGAGATAGATTCAAGTTCATTCATATATGAATCTATTTTTAATTCCTATGTTCAAAAGGAATACTTTCATAATGAGTATTTTAATATTAATGATGTCGAAAATAGTTCAATTGTACAACATGATGATGAAATTGCTATTCTAGATCTTCATGAAGACCAACAACTCATGGAAGGCCATATACAATCATTGTTTTCTGATATAGAACATAGTCATTTTTCTATGGAAAAATCCTTTCCTTATCAGTTTCATGATCAAGTAAAGGCCCTGAAATATGAAGAATTGTATGTTGCCAAAAATCCATTTCACAGAGAGTTCCAGGAGGATTATAATCATCCAAATGTAATGGATATTTAAGGTATGGTCACTGTTGTAAATCCTCATGAAAATTAGTATGTTGATATTCAACCATCTTTTCTAGATCCTCACAAAACATAAATTTATGAAAGTCAATGTTCTGGAATGTGCTATGAGAATCTTGTTTATGATGAGTATCCAGAAGAAGAAGAAGAGAAGATTTATTCTTCATCACACATGAAAACTTACGACAATCGTCCTTCTTTTAATGAATACGATGAAACTGTTTCTGAAGACAATGAGAAGCAAGAAACTTTGGTTCAACAGGAAGGCAATCAACAAAATCATAAAATAAATCATCCTATGTATGACAGCTATGAAGAATATTTTTGGAAAATGGATAAAGGATATAAGCAAGGGTTACTAGAACATTTGATCTCTCCTCCCTATTTAGAAACTATTGACTTGACCAACATACCAGTAAGTTTCAATTAGATATTTTTGCGCCAGAAGAAGAAAAAATAAGTAGTGGAAAAAGTGTGCAAAAGCATTCCATACAACTTTCCCAACACGAGGAAGTATGGATTAATTGTAAAAGTGGTATATCTCTTCCCTTCTACGATCCAATAGAAGTTTATATGGAGTCAAAATGGGGCATTGAATGTTTTATTTCCAACTTCTTGAGGTCTGATTTTCAAAACTGTAAGTACCTGATCCCAAGGTATGTTTTGAAATTTGTTGTTGTTCCTATCTTTTTTTTTTTCTCAAATATGGAAGAATAATTAAATTGGTTAGTCGGATATTCGCTTCGTTGATTTGGAAATCTTCCTATACTTGAACAAAGCAGTGATATTCGTTATAGTGGGTGATGTATATAAACAAGATTGAATTTGAGCATTAGAGTATAATGGTGGTTTTTAGTATGTTTCTAGTTCAGTAGTTCACTTTTCGGTTTGGCATCCAGTATGGTTATGTTTTAAGGCATTATGACTCCATAGCCCAATGAATGCATAAGCGGTTTTTGTTTTGGAAAGGCACAAGTAAAATGACAGGGTTCAGAGTTCAATAAGGTTGATTTAAGGTCACCCAATGGATGAAGGAATGTGGTCTACTCTTCTTGGCACTTTGCAAGAAAGCACCATCCCTATATGGAGCCTATGTTGGAAAAAATATTGAAAATTACTAAACTTAGTGTCTCTCACCAAAATTTATGTCAGTTGTGCCAGCTAGCTTTAGAACCTTATCACCTAGCATAATATTGTTTTTAACTGTTAAATCCTTCAGTCATCTGGAGAAATCCTTTCCACTGCAGTAAAACCTCTAAACCTATGGCCATTTTCGCCGAGCTTCTCTACCTCAAAGCCTTGCGTCACAATTGGCCAAAATTTGAAACCTTTAAAGTTTCCCAAGGTCTCCTATTTGGTCTTACTTCACAATTCCTTGATTTTCGAAATATGTCTAAAAGTGTCAAATTATAAAACCAAACTACAAGTTTTATTTTTTATATTATTTTAAAATTATTTTATATAATTTAAAATTAATATTTTATTTTATTTTGAAGTTTGGTAAAAAAGAGAAAATTTGTTTATTTAGCCAAACCTTTGCACCAATTCTCTTTTCTAAAAAATTATTGGGTCAACTACCCTTCACGTCCAATCTCCAAACTATCCACCGAAACCCACACACATGCTAATTCAAAAGAAATCTCACACAAGACTCCAAGGAGAGAATCCACGAGAGGACCAGAGCCAAACACCTGTAATATGACACAAGTCAGTAGAGACCAGGCGCCCAAGCGCCAAGCGTTAAGTCACATGGACGGGGGGGGGGGACCCAAGAGCCTTTTGGGGGATGGTTTTATAATTCCATTTCTTTATGAAAATATAGAACAAAAGCTAAGATATTCTATACCTGACACTGTGTAATTTTGTCTTTTCTTGTATCGTGTTGTCAAGATTTACACTCATTATTTCTTCCTTATTTTACATATTCAACTTGCAATGGCTCTAATTCAATAATACCTCTGTTGTAGTCATTTATTGGGTAGTCTTTTAGGTTCTAATTTTCCTTTGTTTATGCTATGAGAAAAACAAGACCTGTAGCTTGACTGTTTCTGCCTAGATTACAAGTTATATATATATGCATGGTTGTTTTTTGAAACTATTTGTCATTCCTCTATTGAATTAAATATTAGAATTATCGGAATTAGATACATAATCTTTGTTTTAGTCCTTTTCATCCCTTATCTTCTATCCATATTCCTTATTTTAATTTAATTATGAAAATGAGGTCATGCCCCTTCGTTTCTGATTTATAAATGATTGAAAGGCCTGTTTCAGACCTAGTTCTAGAAGCTTCATATGACTGATCAATCAACAAATTATTATTTCATTCAAAATGTGGTAAGGCTTGGCTCTATTACAGCCTAGAGTCAACTGTTGCAACATCATAGGAAATAAATTAGTTTCCTCCCCTATGTATAGTGAGACAACTTCAAATCCTACAAGGAAAGGTGATTTTTCTCAGGAATTTTGTCATGAACTATGTTAACATAACAAAGGGATTTATCCACCTTTTGAAGAAACGGGTCCCATTATGTTGGGATGAAGCTTTACAACATTATTTTGATACTTTTAAGAAGGCATCAATCCTAGAATACCAAGCTCTAGGAGCTTGTTTCATCTCATACAATGCCTTCTTTAGTCTGTACACATGAGACTCTCTCCCATGCCCCTAAAATCCAAATGGTTTCTCATTGTACACCTCCTCTTATATGAGACCATTCATAAATGCAGTCTTCACATGCATCTGATGGATCTTCCAACTCATCTCTACTACAATTGATATCACTGACCTAATTGAGGTATATAGAAACTAGAGCGAAGGTCTCATCATAGTCAAATCCCTCAGCCCGTGAGAATCCTCGAGCCAAAAAAAAAGATTTGTACTTCTCAATGTTCCCATAAACAACATACTTGAGTTTGTAGAGCCACTTGGAAGTCACCACTAACTTCCCTTCAGGTCTAGGAACAATATTCCAAACATCATTCTTCATGATGGAACTGTAGTCTTCCATCATGGAATCTCTCCAAACTTATCTTCGAGTAGCCTCCTAGAAAGTGGAAGTCTCAGACTCCCTGATGTTTCTCACCATCACAATGTAGCTGAAAAATCTCTCAGGAGGTTTACTGTCCCTCACAGCCTCCTTGGGATTCCCCTCTAAACCCTGTGCCTCCATCAAAGTGTCTTGAAGCCATTGTCCCATGGAGGGGACTCTCCCTGCTCAACGACATCACCTGAAGATTGTGAACCTGAAGTAGAATATGGAGAACTCGATCTTGAAACCTATGGACCAGTAACCTATGATCCTGACATCTATGGCCTTGTAACATCTGGTCCAGTCATCACCGAAACTAGTGGACCTTAACTCTATGTCACTCAAGTCTGATGTGGACTCACTTGAATCTGAGGTGATCACTCCTCACCCCTCTCAATCCCTTGCGACTTCCTAAAGGCTCCATCCTCCTCAAATATAACATTCATTCTCAAAACTATCTTCCTCAAAGAAGGGATGTATATGTGGAAATCCTTTGAACTCTCACTATACCCAACAAAGATACCCTTATCTGTCATGGGTTCTAGATTTTTCCTCCTCTCAGAAGGGACATGTGAATATGTAAGGCACCCCAAAATACTAAAGTTCCTAACATCATGCTTCTTCCTAGAGAAATCCTCTTCAGGAGTATTTTCCCCCAGTGTTGTGCATGGAATCTTGTTCTGCAAATAAACTACATTATGACATGCCTCAAGCCAAAGAAAAAGTGGCATCCCCTGATCATCCAACATGGATCTCACAACCCCAATTATGGCCCTGTTCTTCCTCTCAACAACTCCATTCTCTTGTGTGTTGTAAGGAACAATCAACTCTCTCCTGATGCCCTCTCCTGCAGATAAGTCAATAAAATCCTTAGAGGTATACTCACCCCCATTGTCTGTCCTTAGAACTTTGATTTTCCTCCCATTTTGGTTCTCCACAAGAGCTTTGAAATCTTGGAACCAATTAAAGACCTTTCCTTTGGTATTCATGAAGAAAATCAAAGAATTTCAAGAGAAGTCATAAATGAATATGACATAGTATAAACAACCAGTAAAATATGCAGAAGACATTAGAGCACATACGACACAATGAATCATACCAAGTATACTTGCTTCTCTGTTGTCACTGCTAAGAAAAAAATTCTTGGTGTAGTTTCCCAAAGTACACCCCATGCACAACTCTTGGTGCTCTGTACTAAAATCTAGAACTCTAGTCACAATCTCCCTTATTATCCTTAGAACCCTGTGATGAAAATAGTCCATCCTCCTATGCCATAGCTCACAAAGATCATTGTTGTTGGTAGAATGAAATAATGCACTCGCCGACCGAAACATGAGCTTGTACAACTTCTCATGTTGAATTCTAATCACTTTCACTGAACTGATACTGGATCCCTTGGGAAATATGATCACCTTTACATCATGGAAAAAAACCTCATAACCCCTCTCCTCAATAGAAGAAATTGAAATCAAGTTCGTCTTCAAGCTAGGAACATATAGCACCTCTCTCAACAACATGGGAGGTAGAGACTCCCTCTGAAATGATACTATCCCACTACCAACTACTTTGAACACCCGATCATATCCAAGCACTACATCAAGATCACCAATCTATGTAATATCTATCCAATGCTCATGAAAACCTGTCATATGGAGGGAGGCACCACTGTCAATATACCAGACACTGGAATGAGGGGATCTAGTCGAAAGACATACCACTAAGGAAAACTCCTTATCGAACTTGGAGGATAAATCATCCACCTCTGTTGAAGTTTTTGTGTTCTTATTCATCTTATTAGGACACTGTCCTGCATAGTTCCCAAACTTGTGACATGAAAATAAATTTACTTTGATTGTGTCCTTCTTTCCTTCACCCTTCGGTTTGTTTCCTCCCTTAGGACCCCTTTTCAATTTATTTATGTTGTTTGCAACAACAACTACATTCTCGTCATCATGACCTGTAGATGAACTACCATGCACATAACCTCTCTGAGTCTCCTCCTGAAAAAAATCATCCCAAATACATTCCCACTTGGGAAGGTTCTCCCTAGCCACAATTACCTCAACAAAAACAACCCATTGTTTGGAAACTCCATTCAATGTTTTCCTCACAAGTTCAATATCATCAATGGCCTCCTCAACAACTCTAATCTCATCTCTCACTTGTGTCAACATGGTAATATATGTGACCACATTTTCATCCTTGTTCATTTTGATTATTTTTCAGTTTTTCTCTCAAAACCATCTTCCGGTTCTCATTTTTACTATGATACAACTACTTCAAGGACTCCCAAATCTCATAGGAATTGACCTTCCCTTCCACATGAGAAATCAAATCGTCCTTTATGGAATCAAGGATAATTCTCTTATCCTTGGTACTCTTCTTGGTGTATGCTGCTAGAAGAGTAACATCTGTGTGTACATTCATTGGGTTTGTTGTGGAGTTCTCAACAATATCCCATAACTCACTTTCTTGCAATAGAAATATTATCCTCTCCTTTCAAGAACCACATTTTACTACCCCATAAAGTCTATCCTCAACCCTTAAACTGATAGCCATTGACCCATTTCTGCTAAAAATGAAAAATTCAAACTTTTGTCTGGTGAAGTAACGTTTTTCCCCTTTTTTTGACTTGCTGATATAAATATGCCTTTCTTTAACTCATCTATGATACCATGTAAAATTTTAGACCCTACCCAGTTTTAAGTCTCACTGATATTTATCATTATTTAATGCCCAAACCCAGTTTTATGACAGCCATAAATACTCAACATGTAAACATATTTTTCCAAACTGAAACATGAGGATTCTAAAAAATAATAAATGCAAAAATTTAAAGCATATCAGCATCACAATATTTAGAAAATTTGCACAGATATTTTGGTCTAACAGTGACCCCGGAAAAACCCAGATGGAGAAAACCAGTGAGAGCAAGATTTTTATTATTCAGAGCTTCAGAGAAAAAATTATTTATAGTAGTCTCCTTTAGCAAAATTCACAAACTTATCTCAGAAAATTTGAGCAAATCTCCTTTAGAAAATTACCAGAATGCATCTCCTAAAAAATTGTGCCATAAATTTGTATTGTGTACTATTTTCTCAGTGATAAATTTTGTACAGACTGCTCCTCTATTTTTGTGCTATAAATCTGTACATTTTTACAGATTTCTATGCAATAAATTTTTTATGAAATACCTCGAAATTCATGCCTCCTTTTTCTGATTTTGTTGTGTAGAGTTATTTACAATAATTGCACCTCAAAAAAAGTGTCATGCTTCCTTGTAATGCATTTTGTCCCTCTGATGTATGGTATTTCCCTTTTTTGTAGCTGTACGAACTCCTAAAATCCATACCGTAAGGCCTCAATAATTTGTTCGTACCTTCTCTCAAAATTTGTGCCAAAAGCTAGCAGTACAGATTCCCAAAAATATGTATAGTACAGCCCAATCAAGTGTTGTACCTTCACCTCAATTTATGTGCAAGCTTGCTGCCTTAAAAAATGTTCCCTCAACTTTTCACATGACCTCTGTTTCCTCAAGCTCAACTTCCTCTCTCTCACACACAAAAAATGCATGAACAAAAAACCTAGAAAGGGTGCACCCTCCTACCTTAATCGAACTCATGGAGGTAGGGGAAGAGTCATCTCATCCAATGGTTGATATTAGATGAGATCAAGGATGGAAATTAAATCACTTAAGTCACCCACTTTCCCTAAGTCCAAAAAGTCATTTTTTTAATTTACATCTCATAAATTAAATGACTAGAGTCCACATTAGGCACTTTCTCACCTCTTAGGCACCTAGGTGATTAGAAACACTAGACTAGGTACTTTTTAATTATTTTAACACATATTTGGAGAGACAATCAACTACCACCATGATGACTTATTTATTTCTTGATTTAGGTAAGCCCCTGATGAAATCCATTGAAATATCCCTCCAAATAGTTGGTGGAATCGAAAGTGGTTGTAGTGTGTGCAGAGCTTTGACAATTCCTCCCTTGTTTTGTTGGCATAAATCACATTCAGCCACAATGGTGCAGATGTGTTTTTTCATACCCTCCCCCCCACAAAAAAAAGTGTTTAACCTTTTCATAGGTTTTTGTAAAGCCTGAATGCCCCTCTGTGGGTGAAGCATGGAGCTAAAAAAACATTGTGCGTTTAAGTTGCGACTAATTTCTTAAATACATATGACCTTTGTATTGGAGGTCTTCATTGTGCAAAGAGTATGTTGGAGAAAATAGAGAATTTTGTTGCAGCCATTTCTGGAGAAACACTTGGAGCCAATATGGTACAATTAATGAGAGGGAAAAAATGAACCATTCTTATTTATACTTCCTAGAAAGAGAATCACCAACCACATTTTATTTTACCTTATTATAAATTATCTCACAATCATATCCAAATAGCTTGGTGAGCCATTTTTGTTGCTCCTCGGATGAAATTTGCTTTTCCATAAAATGCTTGGGTCTCTAATAGTATGTTTTATTTGGAAGTGTTTCCCCCATAAATAAGGTCGATCGAGATCCACAAGATGCATAATATCCAACATTTCCTTTTCATAGATTTATTGTCCGAGATGTCTCTCTGAAAGTTGTTTTCTAGTGAAGGCCAGGCCTAAGATATTGCATGAGGACCACTCCAATTCCTTTCCCGGAATCATCATATTCCAAGAAAAAAGTGTTTTTGAAGTCGAGAAGGGATATGATAGGATTTGTGAACATAACCTCTTTCAATGCTTCTGAGTGATCAGTTGTTGGAGTCCAAGTGAAAGCATTATTTTTAAGGAGATTAGTAAGATGCATTGCAATTTTTCCATAATTTTTAACAAACTTGTGATAATATTACATTAAAGTCATAAAACCATGAAATATCTTGACATTTTTGGGGCGAGGCCAATCGTGCCTATCTTAAATTTCCTTAGGATCCACCCATACACCATCCTTGCTGTAAATATGACCCAAGTACTTATCTTTCGAAGCTCCAAAGGAACATTTAGATTTCTTGAGAAAAGGTTGGTGCTGAGAGAGTAGAATAAGAACTTGATCCACATGCGTAAGGTATTTTTTCCATGTTTTACTATAGATGAGAATATCATCAAGGAAAACTAGGACAAAATGACAGAGAAAAGGACATAAAACATGATTCATGAGACTTTGGAAAGTTAAGGGAGAATTACATAGGTCAAAGGGCAAAAACAAGAACTCATAGTAACCTTCATGAGTTTGAAATGACGTATTAGGGATGTCCTCCTCTTACATACGTATCTGATGGTAGCCATAACGAAGATGAAGTTTAGTAAAGTACTAAGGAACACTCAATTCATCCAAGAGATCATTGATGACATGAATAGGAAATTCGTCTTTGATGGTGAGTTTGTTGAGGGAATGAAAGCATGGGAACATGCGTGAAGTACCTTCTTTCTTGAGTACCATGACCATAGGAGAATAATAGGGGCTGGTACTAGCGTGGATAACACATACGGTGAGCAATTATTGAACAATTTTCTCAATTTCATTTTTTTGGGGAAAAGGGATGACGATAAAGGTGAACATTGGGAGGAAGAATTCTTGGGAAAAGAGGAATGGAATGATCATAAACACCATGGGAAGGAGGAATTCCCTAAGGGGTGTCAAAAACACCTTGGTGTTTTGAGATTATAGAATGGAGATCTGGATGCACCGAGTATGTCTCAATTTATTGAATAGAGTGGAGTTGGGAAATAATTATTGAATTACCTTTTTCGAGGAGATTTTCCATTCGATGGGAACTGATGATCTCAGGGGATCTTGTTGATATTCCTTGGAACTTATAATATTCTCATGCCTTCTCAAATTTTATGGTTTATATAAAACATATGAGATTTTAGGTTGTACTTCCCAATTTGGAGATGCACATTTTCACAGCACCCCCCACATTTCATGGAACCTCGATTGGAAATCGTGATTTGAAATTTGTTGAATGGATGGATATAGAAATTGGTTTCTTTGGAAATGCCACAATCAATAAAATTATGAGTGTTTCCACTGTCAATTAATATGATGACCTTTGGATGCTTAATGTAGCCAATTAGCTTGAGGGTTTGGGGAGTAGAAAACCGAGTGAGAGAATTTAGTGAAATGAATGGTTTTACCTATGGGGGGTCAGAGGGTTGAGTAATATCAGTTGTCTTGAGTAACTTTGTCATAGGGGTATCAAACTCTTCTTTAGAAACATCCTAAAAATGGACAAAAACAACTTTTTTTTCCTTACACTTGTGCCTCGGAAAATGTTTTTCATCACAATTATAATGAAAGCCCTTTAGTTGGCGTTCCACCATTTCATCCCTAGTTAATTTATAGATCCTGAGTGGAGTGGGAGGAGGGGTTTTTACACGCCAAGATTTCACACTTAAGTACCTCACCCTAAGTGTCTCAAGTGTCATGAAAGTGTCACATACACTGGCACCATGAAAGAACAATTGTCACAATCCCTAGTCAACGTGGAGGAGAAATATATTATATGAAGGTAAAAATAACATGTGCACATGAATTAATTATTAATATTTATAAAAATGAAATTAATTTAGTGTGAGAATCCACCTCACATTGGGTTTCCTATTTTCAAGGAGAGGTTGAAAATCTCATGGATGGGAGAGATATTGTTTGCTTAAAATCCTTGAGAGATATTTTCTCCCTAAAATCCTTGAAGGGATATTTTCTCCCTAAAAATCTTGGAGATTCCTTTTTAGTAGATATTATGAGTGATTTCCATGGATAAGGGGAGGAAAAGTTTGGATATCAAACTTATGATCTTGGGAGCATCGTGCAAGGGTTGGATGAAGAGGATTTGGAGAAGCTGCTACAACACCATCCATGATTGTAAGTATTTCTTTAAAATTCTCATCAATATTACTTGGCCTATTCCATTAAATATTGTGTATTGTTGAATATGGTTGTCAATATTGATAGAGGAATTTGATTAGTCAAATATTGTATATTAGAGTAGGATTTCTTTGTATTTTTGTTGTCCATTTCATTGCAGGTATTGAGTGGCACTAAAGAGTATGGAGATCCAACACATATTGGAGGAAGCGAGGAAGAAACATGGAACAAGGTGCATCACACTTTATTCCTTCTCTTTCTCTCTCTGATTAGTTAATTGAATTCAAAGGGAGGTTAGTGTCTATTTGTATGTTTTCTATCTTGGTATTAGGGGTCTAGAAGCCAAAGGGATATTCACATGTCCGAAGGGGAATTATTCCATAATAGAAATTGGTGACTCCATTGGGGAAGGACATTGAATTGTGTTTCCTTGGATCACATTTTCCATTTTACCATATTTATATCATTTTTATTGTTTGTTTCTGATCTATGATTTTTTCTCTCCTCATTGAAATTTTCACAAAATTATGGGAGTTCTAGGTCACATTTTTTGAGTTTTAAGCCTCTTTTCTATGTTTATGGGAAGGGTAGTGCTCCCCTATAGTGTATATTAGAGTGTTGATATAAAATAATTACTACACTATAGTGTATATTAGATCACTACAACACTCTGTGACCTTGGAAACAAGAGTGCTAGTCTCCTTTAATAGCGATTCCTGCACCTTCCTGCTCAGGTTTTCTCTGTCTAATCTTACGCAGCTTGTTCTCAGAGAACTTTGAACATCATTGAATTTTTTTTGGTAAGGATTGTCCATATAGAATTCATTATTTTTTATCCCTTGAGTTTGAAAATTTTCTCTTAGTTGTGGTCCCCTAGGGTTAACAAGATCCCTTGGTTTTTTTTTTCCTTTTGAGTTTATCTCATATTCATCTCTAAAGATTTTAGATTGCTTGACTACTTATGATTGTTCATCAATTAATGTTTGTAAAGGTTTATTGGTGTTGATCCTTCTTCTCTTCATTTGAAACATCTCTATTTTCGGATGATTAGGACTCTTACGACAACCTAGCTTGATTTATGTTTCTTGTTTCTCATCATTTCAGGATTTTCTTGAGTGTTTGTTTTGTTTCGCTTTTGCATCATTGAGTTTTTGATTGAACCTTGTTTTCTTTCAGTTCTCATCACTTTGAGTGCACTTTGTTGATTTTTTTTCCTCGTAGTTCTTTGTATCAAATTAGATCTCTTTCATCTGAAATTTAAAGAGGCGAAAAATTTGCATATCTTCTTGCATAGTTAATCAAAAAAAGAAATTTTGCATTCATTAGGAACCTTGATTTGGTTTATGTTTGGAAGAAGAGTTAGTTTTGCATGTGCGTTTTAGTTTTTGGAAACATTTGCTTGGATGTTTGGCATCGTATTGATCCCAGAAATTCAAAGTTGCATTGTTTTGAGTGCTTTATTGTATTAATAAGAATAGAACTCTTCTCCTTCCCATACATATAATTCATCGAAAGAAAGAACTGCATAGAATTATTTTGCATTATTTTGGAGTCGAGTCTCTTACACATCATCAATTTCATCTCTGCGAACCCTTTGAGTTAAAATCCATTAAAATAAACCATGTGCTAATAAAATCAACTCAAATATTTTTGTTTTTATAAAACCAATAATATCTTAGGATTAGGGTCTTTGGACTAGGTGAAGTGAGTAAATTGCCCAATACTACTAAAGAGAATGTAGAACACTAAATATTGTTTAAATATAACTTTCGTATAAGCATAGTTAGGAACCCCCTCTCATACAGGGGATAAACATGAGGTTACATGCGGGAGAGAAGTGGAGATTACCCCTCCAAATCTTAACCAATCGTAGCATAAATATTGTATATTTAGGGCTATTCTTGAGAAACCACTAGTTTCATTTTGTCTCGGTGCTTCGTGAACTCCTAATCTGGTCGAGGTCCTTTGGAGTCCTACTGGTCCACTTGTCTTCGATTCTCTTGAATCACTTCATACTTTGATATCTTTTCCATATGTTCGGTCTCGATTGTCGAATGTACCCCCCGGAGGGTGAAAGCAAGTTGGTAACATTAGTGTCCTTTCCTAGGTATCTACAAAGGTGACTATGGGGGAATTCCCATAGTACTTGGGGAAGACATTGTATCACACTCTAAGTACCGTTGGAGGGCGATACCGCGAAACCGAGGGTTGCTTGCACCGAGAAGGGATTTTATGTGGAGGTCAGGGTAACTTCTTCTCACTTATTCACTGGTTTCTTGATATCCAATCTTCATAAGATACTTAAATCTATTGTTTCTTGGTTTACTTATTTTAGTTTTCATAGGAGTGTGTTTCTTTTTTTTTCATAGTTGACCTTAGGATTAGATTTTTCACAGTATACAAGGTATCGAAACTGATACTCAAGAAACACAACATAATATTTCTTACAAAGTAGTTATCATTTATAACACTTCTAAAAATGAGAGCATCACACCTAGGAGTGGCCATCACGTTGAAGAATTGGTCCCAACCTTTGCAGAAAGCTTGATATATTTTGTGAATCCTCCATTAAATGATCCACTTTTCCAACCACTCTTTGATCCACCATTCACGAGATACATTGATTCCTTTTCTTCTTACCATCTTGTTCAACCTCTACACCATCGTTTGGCATGAACCCCTTGATTTTTGGTTTTCATGAAGGACATGGGAATTCATATTTTTCCATAACTCTCATAGTTGATATTGCTGGTGCTTATTCTTTACTGGAAACATCCGTGACCCAGGTAATCCTGACTCAACCACTTTCACATTCATCTTTTCTTGCACATGAGTCAGGTAATATTCCTGCTTCATTTTTCCCACACATGCACACACCAAGTGCTTTACTTGGTCATCCCATAGGTCAAATGGCCAACAATCAAGTCATCCAAAAAAAAAGATTACACAAGATACTAAACCTCCATATCACACATCACAAATTAGTACTCCCTACATTGGAGTTAAATCTTCAATAGGATGCCAACCTTCAACTGAGGGGAAACCTTCATTTGTAGGGAAACGTTTCACTGAGGTGAAACCTACATGGTTGCAACATCAACCATCATGGGGCCAAACCACTCCTGCAAGTTCTTTTATCCCTACTACCACTGGTATGTATCCTGGATGTCCATATCTAGGAGTTGCTAACCCTTTGTGGACTCAACCCAATCCGATGGGCATTCCTTTGCAGGGAACTATGCCCTATCAATTTCTAAACCCCACAATTCAAATGCAATAGTCCCTTCCACCATCATACATAGGGGGACAAACATGCCAACCGAAATACGTAGGAGGTCCATCTGTTTAATCACATTACATGGGTGGAAAAGAAGGAAAACCACATTACATAGGTGGAAAAATCAGGAAAACACCTTATATGGGAGTACCATCTAGGTTTGTCACCTTTACACAACCTAGATACGGTTCTACTGGTGTTCCTGTGCAATTTAGTTATCGCCAGTATCAACAAGCTAATTGATAAATACAGTTCTTGGCTACGTTGGATGTGCTATATTTGTCACATTTAATAAATGATTCCATCCTTCATGCCATGTTTCGACCCACCATCCCTGCCAAATTATCATCTGACATTCTGAAATTTGACGAAAAACCTAGGGAGCATCCTAACAATCATGCTATGACTTTCCACTTATTGTGTTCTTCCAACTCTTTGATGGACGATTCCATTCATCTTAAACTTTATCAGAGAACACTTACATGTGTGACAACAAAATGGTACATTGAATTACCGTGTAAATTTTGTTTTGACTTTAAATCTCTTTCCATGGATTTCCTTACGCATTTTTAGTTTCCTATAAGGTACGAGACCGATACAGAACTTTTGACCTCTCTTTGGAAATCCTCTTCTACCCACATCTATGAACATATTCGTGAGTGGAGACAATGAAGATGGTTGATTAAAGCTCTAGCTCTGCACCAAATCCTGGCAGATTAGTTTACAAATCCACTCTTCCCTCCAATCACCCCTGATGTTTCTATGGGAAATGTAGTTACTGATGAGAAGGATATCAACCGTGCATAGTATTTGGAGTTGGTTTATTACTTGTCTAGAAAAATTTACGATATGATCCCTAATTATCCTCATCCATCAAATGATCCATCAAGACCTACTCTAGAATCTAATTCTATTCCAAACACCACAATCACTTTCGTTCCTTCTCAAATATCTGAGGTGAATACAGTCGAATCCACTTCATCTCAACAATCAAGAGATAAAAATAAACATAAGGGAAAATCCTAGAAATATTCTAATGAGTAAGATAATCCTAAGTCTGTTGATACTCAACTGACAAGGAAAATTACATCTCCTTGTATGATTTGTGGAGAAGAAAAATACACGAAAGACTTCCCTCATCGTGCAGTTGTTGCGATATGTATGAAGGGTACCTCACAATCAATTCGACAACAACTTTTGGTTTCACAAAACCCTATCCCTCCACAAGAAGATGACCCCAGTCATTCCCACCATGGGGATGCTTCTATAAGCACCTCTAAGGTGTACATGTTTAAGATAGTTAATGTCATAACTCATGCAAATACCTAGGACATTCCTCCAGGTAATCATACTAAAGGGAATACTATAGACCAACCTTCTAACTCTACTACTCCTCCATCTTCCAATCATCTACAGATTGAGAAGACAATTTCTGAGGCAGCATTGCACCCGCCCAAGAGTGTAATTCGAAAAGATCCATTTAATCCAAATAATTGCACTGCCTAAAACTACAACATCATTGAAGATTTGGCACTAGCACCTTGCGCTATGTCAACCCTCGAAGTTATAAAAAACTGTCCAAGTCAATGCAAAATCCTATTGTCATCCATTGGAGCCATGGATCCTAAGGATTTGAACCTGATTATTTTAAGGAAAGAGTATTCCATAACTTAGCATTCCAAATTCAAGTTTTTGTTAGTGGACACACCATCCATCATAATTATCTTGCACTTACCTCGTCTCCTACCAACCCAAAAGTGTTTGATGGAAATGGTTTCAAACCTCACAGACTCTTGAAATATTTCTCTGTGACTTTGAAGGGTAAAATTGTATTAGTTGATATCGAAGTCATCAATCCGCCACATCATTATAATTTATTACCTGGTAATAGTTGGTTCTATGAAATGAATGTTTTTTCATCTTCGATTCTTTATATCTTATGATTTACCCATCAAGGAAACATTATCATTGTTGACCAACTCGAGTATACAACTCCATATCTCAACGGTGTAGCAGCAAATCATATCCCTTTTCTGGGACATAATAATTTAGAGAGTGTAGGTGTTGGTCTTCTCAAGAATTCCTCACTCAAGGGGGTTTTTCCTTTGTATTCTCCTCCTACTATGCAGGTTTCCACCTTAAATATGATTTCAAATCAGGTAAGACAATCCTCAGATTCATCTCTTCTGCCGGTAGTACCTGGTCTTGACGAGCACAATTCATTGTCTATGTCGAGCTTGTTAAGAAATGAAATAGAACTCCTTCCTTTAGAATCAATTCTCACTCTAGATAAAGTACTTCAACCTTCTTTTCCTCCACCTAGTGACAATGTTTCCATTAGTAACTAAAAACCTAAACGAGGAAAGAAGAAGATTCATTGGAGGAAACAATGCTTGGGGAAATATATCCATCGTCTAGAAATCATGTTGGAGCACAACCGCCAAATTGTACCAAAGAAGCTGGGGGAAAACCACCTCTAGAGAGACACACTGCTAGGAGTGATCCTCGTTTGAAATTCATTCCCATCATAACATAGTAGTATTTATCTAGAACGAGCTTAGACTTTGTTCTTTCTCATTCTCATAGATACATGAGAATAAGTTATTGAGCTTAGTCTTTGTTCTTTCTCGTGCTTGTAAATACATGAGAATGCATCTGAGTATACTTTTATCACTTTTTCAGGATCGTAACGTTTATACATAAAAGGAACTCTTTGGAGTCTCCTTTAAGCTCTTTTTAGACTCTCTAAACATGAAAATATTGCCAAGTGATCCTTCTTCCTTTCACACTCGTTAAAAGGTTTGGAAGGGAGTCTTTCGAGTGGTATTTTATCTATTTTTTGGCCTCATGAGACTAATCAAGAAAAAGGACAACCCTGGAGTCTCCTTTAAGTTCTTTTCACACTCTCTAAATATGAAAAACCACTGAGTTTTCCATCTTTGGACTCGCTAAACTACACATTGAAGGACCCATATGGGAATGAACCCTTACTTCTTCTAGATCGTTAAATAAAGGAAGAGGAAGTTACCAAATTTTAGTTATAAAGAGCATGTGTTACCCTCCTTGAGCTCATTAAATGAAAAAGAGGTACTCATCTATCTGGATGGGGGAAAAATTGAAGGAAGTGGGTCAAGTTTTTTTGGGAATCCTTTACGGAAGCTATTGTTTCCCTTGAACATGGCACCTTCTTGTGTCTCGTCTTACAGTTGGGTAATTCACTTGTCTCTTATTCATACCAATTCTACGTGTCTTCATATGTTTTCTTCAAGTCAAAGAGCTATCTTATTATCAACACATTACATTCTTGTTACTCATCAAGTCAATGTTGCCAAGTCAGTTATCGTGCCTCATCATGTTCAAGGGGATTTTCATTTCAAACCATCCATCTGTAGGAATTGCTAGTTTCCATTTCTCGTGTCAGTGCATACTCATTCAATTCACCATATTACATCACTTTCCTATGTTAGTTTCGTGTCGATGATCTGGTATACATCAAGGCCCTCCTTCGACGAGTCTTTTCCTATCGACTTCAACACATCATCCCAAAATTAGACTTAGAAACCAGTTAGTACCTTGGGACCTAAATGCCTCAATGGCAGTCCTCCTCACTTTTGACAGTGGGTTTACATCATTGACCTCTGATCAGATGATTCCACAAATGTTCAAACTTAGCTCATTTATTCACATTCGATGGAATGTACTAGGGTACCTTGAGACTCATTGACATCATTATTGATTTCCCTCACACTTGTTAATGGTATACATCAATGATCAGTAATAAAGGGGTTTCTACCATGTTCGACATCAAAACATATATTCACATGGATAGATTCATACCACATCAAAATTGGGACGAAGGCCCTAGGATGAGCATTCACTGTGTTATTTTCTTTTCCCAGGCTGCGAAGGAGATCATTTGACCATACTGATATATATAGTCCCATAGATTCACATCGTATTGGTATGTGGCTATGTTTTATCATCTCGTATCTCCACTGTGTGTTTTTTGTGGCTATGATTAGTTCATGTAAAGGTGTTATGGATCCACATTGTATCTTTGTTGACCATATCCTTAATCAATATTTTTCATGGATCTGTAGTGTATTGGTCAACGACCGTACTTTGAGTCATCTTGTATTCCAAGCATAGGTATGCCTACCTCAGAAATGGAACATATATTAATATTGTTTGATGGTTGTTTGTAGCTTCTTCTAGGTTCTCCAACTCCACGCCCCTGCATTGAAGAATTGTAAAGTGTTTTGACCATCAATTTCTCTTTTGACCTCACACTTTAGGGGGAAATATATTACACACCAAAATTCCACACTTAAGTACCTCACCCTAAGTGTCACAATTTTCATGAAAGTGTCACATACAGTGACACCATGAAATAAGATTTGTCACAATCCCTAGTCAATGTGGAGGAGGAATATATTATATGAAGGTCAAAATACCATGTGCACATGAATTAATTATTAATATTCATAAAAAATAAATTAATTTAGTGTGAGAATCCACCTCACATTTGGTTTCCTATTTTCAAGGAGAGGTTGAGAATTTCATGGATAGGAGAGATATTTCCTCCTTAAAATCCTTGAGAGATATTTTCTCCCTAAAATCCCCGAAGAAATATTTTCTCCCTAAATATCTTGGAGATCCCCTTTTTGTGGATCTTATGAGTCATCTTCTCCATGGAGGTTAAGCCTCCAAATCCTATATAATGAGCGATTTCCATGTAGAAGGGGAGGAAGCTTTTGTATATCAAACTTATGATCTTAGGAGCATTGTGCAAGGGCTGGACGAGGAGGAATTGGAGAAGTTGTTGAAACACGATCCATGATTGTAAGTATTTCTTTAAATTTCTCATCAATATTACTTGGCCTATTCCCTTCAAGATTGTGTATTGTTGCATATGATTTTTGATATTCATATATGAACTTGATTAGTATAATGTTGTAGATTAGAGTAGGATTTCTTTGTATTTTTGTTTTCCATTGCATTAGAGGTGTTGAGTGGTGCTGAAGAGTTTGGAGATCAAGCTAAGATTGGATGCAGTGAGGATGAACCAAGAAATAAGGTGCATCACACTTTATTCCTTCTCTTTCTCTTTCTGATTAGGTAAGTGAATTCAAAGAGATGTTGGTGTCCATTTTTGTGTTTTTTTTCTTAGTATTAGGGTGTAGAATCCAATGGGATATTCATGTGTCTGCGAGGGAATTATTCCATAACACGGGTAGGGTTGTTAGGCTAAGTGTGAGGAATAAAGGAAGGTTTGCGGGTCTAGGAAGAGACAATCAATTGTGCTTCCCTTGCACATTGAGTAGTTTCAAAAAAAGTACAAGGGTGAGCCATGGTGAAATGTCCAAATTCTTAATTGGAAGAAATCTAATGGTGAAATGTCCAAATCATTAATAAGAATAAATGTGTAGCAATTTTGTAACCAGAATGCAAGAGGTAAGGTCACACAAAAATAGATCTTGTCTGTTCCTTTTCCATTGTGTTTCTTTCCCAAGGGTTAGGGTGTTTATGGTTTCTATAGAAAATGGTTTTCCCTGTGCTATATCTATCTCATATATGTGTGGGGTCAAACAATAGTACTTAACCCAATATCTCATGGCACCAACTAAGGAGGGTAGATTGTACCCTTATCTGTACTACTCGATTACCTTGGTACAAGAGAGTATATTTTCGAGTGTTGTTTTCAGTGGCACTATAGAAGCCAGGGGGTTGATTGGTTTATCTATGGAAGGATTCAATATATATAGGCCAATTTGTATACAAGTGTTGTTTTATGTGCTACCACTCGAAGGGGTACCAACAAGGGTTACAAGGGTGGCCAACAATGTGTGCTTAAGTACCACTTGTAGTTCGTGCATGTATGCTTCCCCAACTATGGATTTATGCACTAAATAACAAATCATTTTAGCTTTAAGATGTTAGAATATGTCTCTATCTTGAACAAAAAAAAAACACAATTTTATGCCACGAAAAGTGCTCTGATACAACTTGTTAGGTACCAAATCTATTATAATATAACAAAAAGATAAATACTACAGAGAATAACAATGGAACAACAAAATATAAGGAAACATAACACCAAAATAATACCTTTATTGATAGGAAACAATCTTCACTTGCATCTTTGAGGGGGGAACCTCTAGCAGAGCAGTACTCTATTACAATAATTCACAAGACAAAACTTCTCATGACCTCGACTCCTATTCATACTAAATCGATCTATCACAAGACAAATCTAGAGGAATATCTTCTAGAAGCATAAGATTCTATTAGGTCTTCTTACATTGTACTTATTCTTCCTTATTAGTAGGCCTTATTAATATTTTCCTTTATTACATGGAAAATATATTATTATTCCTATGTGGGGGGGTTATGAAGGTTATGTCCCTAACATTGAACATGACAATGACTATGGTCTATTATGGTTGATCGTGACCATTGTTGATTATGGTTTTCCATGGTTGACTATGGCTAACCATGGATGAGCTTGACTTGGACAAGTGTTGTTTATGGTTGATGATGATCAACCTTCACAATTGTTGATTATGGTTGATTATGGTAGACTTAGGTTGACTCTATTTTACCATTCCCATGGATGATCTTCATTGACCATGTGGCGATGATTCTCGCTGGCCATGTTGAGTATGTTTAACCATGGTTTACTATGGCACTATCTCATTACGATGTTGATGAGGTTTTTTCATTACATTGCGACGTTTTGAAATCTTTGTCACATTGTGACATGAGGATATGTGTGACACATTGCAACGTTAGGATATGTTCATCACATTTTGACAACATGGCAATGTTCGTTACATTGCGACATTACTATTTTTGTCATATTGCAACATTTAGTTATATTCATCATATTGCAACGTTGTGTTATGTTCATCACATGAGAAGGTTTATTTGTGTTCAACACATTATGAAAAGGAAGTTTCAGTGATGATTTTAAAAAAAATCCAACGATCCTTTGTTGATTGTTGTTGAACATGACCATGACTATGGTTTATTATGGTTGACCTTGACCATTGTTGACTATGTTTTTTCATGGTAAACTATGGTTAACCATGTATGAGATTTACGTGGACCAATGTTAAGTATGGTTGATGATGACTGACCTTCACGATGGTTGACTATGGTTGATGTTGGAATAGTTTTGTCACATTCTGACAGTGGGTTATGTTCGTCACATTGTGACATTGGGAAATGTTCACCTCATTGCAATATCAGGGTATGTTTGTCACTTTGAGACATTGAGTTTCATACATCACATTGGAAGAAAGTGGTATGTGTGTCACAATGTGACTTATGGAAATGTTTGTCACATTATGTCATGAGGATATTCCCTCACATTGCAATTTGAGGATTGGTTCATCACATTACGACAACAATATATGTTCGTTAGATTGCAATGTTACAATGTTTGACACATTGTGGCATTACTATGTTTGAAACATTGCAACATTACTATGTTCGTCACATTGCAACATCTAGTTTTTTTCAACAGATTTAAACATCAGGTTATGTTAGTCACATGGTAAGGTTGGTTTTTGTTCGACACATTATGAAAATAAATTTTTCGTGAAGCTTAACAAAAAAATCTAATGAAGTGTTTCCTATGCTACAAAGATAGAAAGTTGGAACTCATGCAATGTATTAGATACAAGGAAAATTAGAATCATACTTGTTGTAAGTACAATTATAGCAAATCATCTTAAACTTTAGAGATTCTAATTTTTTCTTGTTCTGAAGACATTAATAGAAAATCATCTAGAAATTTGTAGATGATGGATTATACTTGTTCTAAGGACATTGGTAGAAAATCATTTAATAATTTATACTTGTTATAAGAACATAGACACAAACTATGACTATTACACTTTCATACTTATTTTATATACTTTTCATTAATTTTATTTGTCATGAATGTGAGAATTAATAAAGCAAGTCTCCCACCCATAAAATACATTTATTAAAATCCATAATATATATTTATATATATATGGAAGGTTCACTCAAATACATATACTTAAAAGAATACATTCCACATAAATATTAAACCATATTATCAAACAATTAAAATAAAGATAATTTTTATGGTCATTTATAACCATAGTTCAATTATATGTTTATTTATATAATATATAATTAGAAAATACATTTTATATAATTATATTTATATACTAATTTTTAATATAAAAAACTAAGAATATTATATATAGATAGATATATATTATTAGTTAATACGATATTTATATTTATATATAAATCTTATTGTAAAAAATAAGTTATATAAATATATAAATGAGTTATATTATATCCTAATATATATATAGATATTATCCACATATATATCTTAATACTATAATCATATATAATTATTATGGTAGGATTAACATGTAATACATTATTAAACATTTATCTAACTATTATTAAATAGTTGCAACAATATTAGTGATTAATCTTAAAGTTTAAGCTATTATTAGGTTTCTTTTCTATTTACTAGATAATCATAGTATAGATAGGATCATTGAGAGAAACACAATCACAAGAGACACATCATTTATCATGGGAAAACCTCATGGGGAAGAAAACTCAACAAAAACTTCCTTAATATAGATAACCAATACAATGCCAAGACAATAAACCTAACACTAGAGAATATCCTCTCCCAAGTAATGTGCCTCTCTCTTTTCCTTCTTCTCTAGCTGCAGCTACCAAACTTACCCTCTGGATAATCTAATGAGTGAGTGAACAAATGAGTGGTTGGCTTTCTTTATTTATACAAACTCGCAAGTGTTGAAAGGAGGTGTCTCTTCACTGGCAGGGATGACTTGTCTTTCTGAGTGGTGAGAACCACTTTAATTTACTTGGGGGGCGACTTCTCAATTTGCATATTACAATTAGGCTTTGACCAATCCGCAAAACGAGATTTGGTCATTTACAATGCCCGACATGATCAATCCACAAAAGTGGATTAATCTAATGAATAACACACCAATAATAAATAGAATACTCTTTGAAATTACAATATTTCAACAATTAATGTATTAGTAGAATATTAATGTATTAAGATTATGCAATACCAATTAATCTTAATACATTAAAATTAATATCGTTACTACATAAATATACATTAGTACTATTAACTTAATAACATTAATACATTATTAAAGCTAATACAATAATAAATATATTAAAGTATTACATTAATACTAAATGTTATTACTATTATACATTAATTCCAATTTCAATTTTAATTTTAAATAGACCAAAATATTTTATACATACATTGCTATTATCATTATTATTAATAATAATATTTGTAGTATAATAAGAAACTATTTATTGGTATTATTATTAAGTATCAATATCAAATATAGAACATTTAAAATATTACATTATAAATAGCATTATAATATATTATTAATGGTGTTATTAATAGATGTGACATGGACAACTTTACACACGGATGGATATTGACAAGATTTTCTTAAATGCTGGAACTCAACTCAGAAAACTCAAAATATTTAATAAGTTGAATGTGGAGGAGGAATTTCATTAAATTCAATTAATAGGTTTTTTTTGGTCAAAGAACATTTTTTTTTCAATGCGCTGGTAATTTTCAAATATCTTAAATGAAGCTTTGATTTGAGAAGAACCAAAAATTTCAAACTATTGGGCATAGTAATATCGAAAGCTAAAACTTTTGATAAGTCTAGCTAAATAAAATTAACAGAAAGATTCCTTATATTGATGTAAATTAAATAACACCTAATGTATTAGGTATTAATATATTAATCAACCTCGTGCTAATAAAATAGGGACAATCCTCATTCAATTATAAATCCTACTTTTCTTATTGCATGGAACCCTAATGACAAGAAACCCTAAGAAGCATGCGTGTTAATAAAATAGGGGCAATCCTCATTCAATTAGTTTATAAATTCCTACTTTTGTTATTGCATGAAACCTTGCCAGTTACCCTAATCGTAAGAAACCCTAAGAACCATGCATGTTAGACCTGTTGTAATAAAATAGGTACACTTAGTTATTCAACCCATTTATAAATTCCTACCTATCTTATTGCATGAAACCTAAGAGGCATATTAAATGAAAGTTTAATCATGGCGCATAGTATGACATATTAAGTCTGAAACTATTCCCATTAAGCCTGAATCTATTCCCGCTTGTAGCAAAAAAAAATAGGTCGGTAATTCGTACTTAAATATTTCAATTCCAAGACAATAAAGTTATCTCAATAGTTTATTTGTTTATGTATTACAGTTGCAACAACATTCAACGTTTGCATGAAGCCAATCTACTCTTATTGCCAAGACAATTTAAAGGAATGGATTGGACTCCCGTATCGGCTTCGGAGTTGAAATGATTGAGATTTATAAAGTCTTGTGAGCACTTTAATAATAGTAAAATTTATGACTACTCTTGACATCTACAAAAATATATATGTGAATAAGCTTATGATGAAGAAAAAAAATCATTAACAGGCCTGAAATATGCAAAGAAAATAGTCATTGCTAGAAACACTAAAACATAGTCATTGATTCATCACCATGTCCATGAAAAACATCAATGACCGTAGGGCAAAGAAATGTATCTGAAGTCATATTCTTTCCAAAACACAGCCCTTGATTCATCTCAGTGTCCATACAAAACAACATCAGGCTGTCGGGATGCATGTTAGATTATGGGCATTCATCATTGGATCATATGATGATGAAAAATCATATAAATAAAGTTGTATGCTAAAGATTTTACGAAATGAAGATTTTTTTCGTTGATATTTCCCTGAAATTTGACCAGAAATTGTTTTTTTTTTTTTGTAAATAAAAAAGAGAGATCCTTGTATTTATATCATCATGAGTGTACATATGTATGTCATTTGGCAGCCACCTATTCTGCCACATAAGGGAAACCAGAACAGGTGGCTCCAAACGATGGTACGACCATAGTGGCCGAGTTCCAAATTACAAAAATTGCAGCAAAAGCTGAGTGTTTTAGCAGGAGATTATTTCCCCATAACTAGCCTAGGGCAGACTTCTTCGAGAGCCACCATTTCTATGATGGTCACAAAACTATAAAAAAGAGTAAAAATAAAATCACTATTCATTCTGAAAATGAGAATTGACATGAACCAGAGACAGGGGTGGGTCGCGTCAAGCTTTTGGGGAACCTAGACATCCATGGACGGTGTAGGCGAGGATGAAATTCTACTTGCAGGTGGGGCATTGATCTTGAGAAGGGGGGTCTGAGAGTGCTTCAAACAGTGAATCTAACCACCGATGGATGGTTCTTTGGCCGTGCTCTTGCTCATCCTGCCGCTGCTGGATGTCAAAGAGAAGCTCCAAGTGCTCCGCTGCGAGATGAAATGTGTGGTGTGAGCCATCGTTATCATCGTCATTGCCTTATTTAACAACGATATTTCCTGTGTATTCAGCACCATCATTTCCTTTGTCAGCACCGTCATTGCCTTCTTCAGAACAGCTTCGCCTGTGTCTTCCCCATCTTTTGTTAGTTGCCAACTTGGGGTGATCTCCTCCTCCACAATGCAACCCCCTTCCCACCAGCGTGGCTAAAAGTCTCAGGAGGTGGAGGGGCTGAGAGTCGCGGGGGACTCATGCACATGAACTAGGCTCGGGCTAGATTGAGGAGGTGGCTCAACTTCTTCCACCTTCGTGCCCAAATGCTGAGGTGACTGAAGCACTTCCTCCTTGGCTGTGTTGGGGAAAGCCGAAGCGAGCTGGGATGGCTGAGGAGAAAGCTCAGTCGGGGACAGGGTTTTAGATTTGGGAATGCGTAAGGGAAGCGGAGCTTGAGTCTGGGGGCGAGGTGGGTTTTTCTCTTTTGGAATACACAGGGTGGATTGAGCTTTACTGGATGGTTTGTGGGGTTGGCTGAAATGAGCTATCAAGGTTCTCTGAGAAGTTGTGAGTCGATTATCTCGAGTGAATGAATTTGTGTTCCTAGTGGAATGCCTTGGCTTGCCTCTATCTCAGGACATCGTGGGAATGAGGGAGTGAGGGAAATGATGGTCTGAGGAAATACAAAGGTCGCCCTGGAGGTAAGCGAAGAGGCCAGAAGGGGCAAAACGCACATAGCAGAAGTGGTAGTTAGCAAACATCAGGTGAGAACAGACGCCTTCATCAGTTTTAGTGCTGTTGAGTGCCATTGAAGTCCCTTCCATCCCCATTGAAGGCTGATGAGACTGGTTGAAGCCTCTAGTACTAGTGGCCTGGTTGGAGCACTCCTTCATGGGCTTCTGCAGGCGCACTGAATTAATATCTCCTATGGTGTATTCCATGGGGAATTAATGTCGTCAGGGGTGGCGTCTTGGGGTATTAACTCTCCCCGCCAGCTGCTCCTACCACTTGTCCCCCCTCTCTTGCCATTTGTCACACCATCCAGGTGATTTGGCTAGAAATTGTTAGATTAATAGCTTTAACATATTATTTTTGTAAAATTCGAGTGCCCTGGGCGTTTTTCAGCATGTTGAGTCCATTTCTGCATTCATAAATGGATTTTGAATGACAAAAAAATAGTGATTCGTGTAAATTTATATCCCCGAATTCCAATGAAAAAAATCATTTCTTAAAACAGTTAAGCAACACCTATAACTCATTGCACAGTAAAAGAATGGTAAGTTGTGCCAACACTTATAACTCATTGCATAGTAAAACAACTGTAAGTTGTGCCAACAGTAAGGTGAGTCATGGGTAGATGAAACTTATACTCATCTTTTCTTGTGTCTTAAAACAACTGTAAGTTGTGCCAATAATAAGGTGAGTCATGGGTAGAGGAAGCTTATACTCATCTTTTCTTGTGTCTTAAAACTGAAACATGTGTCTCAATGACCTGCAATTAATGGCAATGAGGTATGAGATTAGTGTAAAAAAATATTTTTTTAATATGATTAAGTAAATGTGAATTTTTTAATATAAAGTATGAGGTTAGTGTAAAAAAATAAATTTTTAATATGATTAAGTAAATGTGAATTTTTTAATATAATTAAGTAATTTTTTTAGAATTTTTCAATATAATTAAATAAATGTGAATATTTAAACTAGTTAAATGATACATTTTAAATGGTTAATGTTAAATTTTTTTTTATATAATTTAGTCACTTTGTGCATAAATTGTGTAAATCACTCATGTGTATAAATTGTATGAAAGCCATGGATTAATTTACCTTTTTCTCAAAACTTTTAAAATTATTTTATTTAGTTAATCCATTAATGCTTAAATTTTATAATAAGTTATTTTAACTTTTTTACTATTTCTTATTTCTAACTGTTGTATTAATATATTTTCTTATAATTCAATGTATTTAATAATTTTTTTTATGTGTTACATAACTTTATCTAGGAAAAAATATAAATAAATGTTGGCATATAATAATTTCTACCTACCAGCATTAAAACCGAAGCTTCTACTCAACCGTCGTCACTGTTCTTCCACTGCCTATCATGAACACTCCAGAAAACTCTGCCGACACTCCAGACTGTTTCGGGAGGCTCCAAAAGTTTCCTCTCCCTCTATAAAATCAAACTCAATGTAACCATTCTGCAAGTGTGCAATAGAATTGCCATTTTTCTGTGTATTACGTTGTTTCTTTGCCTCTGCCCACTCATCGTGGTATCAGAGCAGGAGAGCCTTGTTGTGAGCTAAAGAGTAAGGAGCCATGAAAACTGAAGAGCGAGGTTAGCAAGTTGAGAGTTGGAGAGGAAGCCGCAACTTCCAGGTTAGCCGTGAGAGAAGAAGCAAGTCGCCCAGTGTGAAGATTGGCTTGCATTCTGTGTGACGGTGCTCTGAGTTGGGAAGGTAGCCGAGTGTTGGTAGTTGTGACCTTCATGCCACATCTGTGGAGAAAGGGCATACATTTTATTTTCTGAAGATTGACAAATAGTAGAGGAAATTACACTGCGTTTTCTTTCTCCGGAACCGTCTTGGTTTCCCGAGTTTCTGACTGTCAAAACTATTGGTAATGAATCCTTCTCTTCCTGATTCTACAAGTAAAATGTGCATCTGCTGCGATTGCTTGTGAGCAGTGTTCGTTGTTTGAGGGGCACGGATTTTGGGGGTTTGGAAGAGCGAAAGAGAGGAGAATCGAAAAATGCCAAGAGAGAAAAGGAAGCGGTTGTGGTAAAGATTTGGCTGGGCTGAGGCAATAAAGTCGTGGAGTTCTTTGTAAATTGGTGATAATTTCTAACTATCTCTCTGTTACTATAATCTTTTGCCTATTTTGGTAAAAAAATTTTTTTTTCTTGATTTTAAGAAAATGGCATCAGGCATATTTCAGCAGCTCATGATTCCAACATTTTCTGGAAAAAATTATAATAATTGGGCATTTAGAATGAAATTAACATTTGATTCATATGATCTAACAGATATAGTAATGAATGGCTATACTGAACCACAAGATGAGTCTATTTTGAGTGTTGATGAAAAGATAAAGCTTGATGAAAATAGGCAAAAGAGTAAAAGGGCTTTGCAGATAATTGGACAAGCATTGGATGATTTGGTTGTTCGAAGGATTAAACTAGCCACTACAGCCAAGCAAGCATGGGACATTCTAGAGACAACTTATCAAGGCACTAGCAAGGTAAAAATCACCAAACTCCAAGCACTTAGAAAAGAATTTGAAAACTTGCAAATGAAAGATTCTGATTCAATAGATCAGTTTACATATCGTGTTATGGAGTTGGTTAATCAAATAAGGAAAAATGGTGATGAGCTAGTAGATCAGAAGGTTGTAGAAAAGGTTTTAAGAAGTTTGCCTAGAAAATTTGATGCAATTGTTGTGGTAATTGAAGAATCTAAAGATTTGACTAAATATTCTATGGATGAGTTGGTTGGCTCCTTAAAAAATTATGAAGAGAGGTTGAACAGGAATGACAATACCTCATTGGAGCATGCATTCAAAACAAAAATGACATTTGGCAGAGGCAGAGGAAGAGGTAATCTAGGTTTCAGAGGAAGAGGAAGAGGAAGAAATAATTTTCAAAGAGAAGAAAGAAAGTATCAAGACTCAGGAGGAAGGAGAAATCAAAATTTCAACTGAAGGGAAAACAATTACAATCAGGCATCTGAAAGGTATGAAAAATCAAATATTCAATGTTATTACTGCAAGAAGTGTGGTCACTTTGCAAATGAATGCCAAAAGAGACAAGCAGATATGAGAAAGAAAAATGTACATTTTTGTGAGAGTAGTTCTGAGACATTGTTTATTACATGTGATGTAGCTCAAGAAAATGCAAGTAAGATTTGGTTTCTTGATAGTGGTTGTAGTAACCATATGACTGGAAATAAAGGGTTGTTTGAGGATTTGAATACATCAGTTAAAGCACAAATTAAATTGGGTAATGATAATATTGTAGAAGTCGTGGGAAAAGGTGCAATCAATGTAATAACAAATAGAGGAAAGAAAACTATTCCTGATGTTTACTTTGTGCCTGGTTTGAAACATAATCTCATAAGTGTGGGACAACTTACTCAAAAAGGTTATAAAGTTTCTTTTGAGAATAATGTATGCACTATATTTGATATTCCTCCTAGTAAAATGGTGATTGCAAGGATTA
>JZKD02S0814378.1:371203-406214 GCA_000966675.3 Picea glauca | reverse complement strand
TTAGAACCACTTTAATGTGCTTGGGGGCTGACTTTTCAATTTGCATATTACAATTAGGCTTTGACCAATTTGCAAAATGGGATTTGGTCATTTACAATGCCCGACATGATCAATCCATAAAAGGGGATTAATCTAATGAATAATACATCAATAATAAATAGAATATTCTTTGAAGTTACAATATTTCAACAATTAATATATTAATAAAGTATTAATGTATTAATATTATGCAATACCAATTAATGTTAATACATTAAAATTAATATCATTACTACATAAATATACATTAGTACTATTAACTTAATAACATTAATACATTATTAAAGCTAATACAATAATAAATATATTAAAATATTACATTATACATTAATACTAATGTTCAAATACAATAATAAATATATTAAAGTATTGCATTATACATTAATACTAAATGTTATTACTATTATACATTAATTTCAATTTTAATTTTAATTTTAAATAGACCAAAATATTTTATACATACATTATTATTATTATTATTATTATTATTAAGTATTTGTAGTATAATAAGAAATCATTTATTGATATTATTATTAAGTTTCAATATCAAATATAGAACATTTAAAATATTACATTATAAATAGCATTATAATATATTATTAATGGTGTTATTAATAGATGTGACACGGACAACTTTACACACGGATGGATATTGACAAGATTTTCTTAAATGCTGAAACTCAACTCAGAAAACTCTAAATATTTAATAAGTTGAATGTGGAGGAGGAATTTCATTAAATTCAATTAATAGGGTTTTTTTGGGTCAAAGAACATTTTTTTTTTTCAAAGAACATTTTTTTTCAATGCGCTGGTATTTTTCAAATATCTTAAATGAAGCTTTGATTTGAGAAGAACCGAAAATTTCAAAACTATTGGGCATAGTAATATCGAAAGCTAAAATTTTTGATAAGTCTATCTGAATAAAATTCAGAGAAAGATTCCTTATATTGATGTAAACTAAATAACACCTAATTTATTAAGTATTAATTTATTAATCAACCCAGTGGTAATAAAATAGGGACAATCCTCATTCAACTATAAATCCTACTTTTCTTATTGCATGAAACCTTACAAGTCTTACTGCATGGAACCCTAATGGTAAGAAACCCTAAGAAGCATGCATGTTAATAAAATAGGGGTAATCTTCATTCAATCAGTTTATAAATTCCTACTTTTGTTATTGCATGAAACCTTGCTAGTTACCCTAATCGCAGGAAACCCTAAGAAGCATGCATGTTAGACCTGTGGTAATAAAATAAGTACACTTAGTTATTCAACCCATTTATAAATTCCTACCTGTCTTATTGCATGAAACCTAAGAGGCATATTAAATGAAAGTTTAGCCATGGCGCATAGTATGACATATTAAGTCTGAAACTATTCCCATTAAGCCTGAATCTATTCCCGCTTGTAGCAAAAAAAAATCAGTCGGTAATTCATACTTAAATATTTCAATTCCAAGACAATAAAGTTATTTCAATAGTTTATTTGTTTATGTATTACAGTTGCAACAACATTCAACGTTTGCATGAAGCCAATCTACTCTTATTGCCAAGACAATTTAAAGGAATGGATCGGACTCCCGTATTGGCTTCGAAGTTGAAATGATTGAGATTTATAAAGTCTTCTGAGCACTTTAATAATAGTAAAATTTATGACTACTCTCGACATCTACAAAAATATATATGTGAATAAGCTTATGATAAAGAAAAAAAACATTAACAGGCCTGAAATATGCAAAGAAAATAGTCATTACTAGAAACACTAAAACATAGTCATTGATTCATCACCATGTCCATGAAAAACATCAATGACCGTAGGGCAGAGAAATGTATTTGAAGTCATATTCTTTCCAAAACACAGCTCTTGATTCATCTCAGTGTCCATACAAAACAACATCAGGCCGTCAGGATGCATGTTAGATTATGGGCATTCATCATTGGATCATATGATGATGAAAAACCATATAAAAAAAGTTGTATGCTAAAGATTTTACCAAATGGTGGTTTTTTTCATTGATATTTCGCTGAAATTTGGCCAGAAATTGTTTTTTTTTTTTGTAAATAAAAAAGAGAGATCCTTGTATTATATCATCATGAGTGTACATATGTATATCATTTGGCAGCCACCTATTCTGCCACATAAGGGAAACCAGGACAGGTGGCTCCAAACGATGGTACAACCATAGCGACAGAGTTCCAAATTATAAAAATTGGAGCAAAAGTTGAGTGTTTTAGCAAGAGATTCTTTCCCCGTAACTAGCCTAGGGAAGACTTCTTTGAGAGCCACCATTTCTATGATGGTTACAAAACTTTAAAAAAATGTAAAAATAAAATCACTATTCATTCTGAAAATAAGAATTGACATGAACCAGAGACAGGGGTGGGTCGCGTCAAGCTTTTGGGGAACCTGGACATCCATGGACGGTGTAGGCTAGGATGAACTTCTACTTGCAGGTGGGGCATTGAGCTTGAGAAGGGGCATCTGAGAGTGCTTCAAACAGTAAATCTAAATGATGATGGATGGTTCTTTGGCCGTGCTCTTGCTCATCCTGTCGCTGCCTGATGTCAAAGAGAAGCTCCAAGTGCTCCGTTGCAAGATGAAACGTGTGGTGTGAGCCATCGTCATCATCGTCATTGCCTTTTTTAACAACGATCTTTCATGTGTCTTCAGCACCATCATTGGCTTTTTTAGGACCGTCATTGCCTTCTTCAAAACCAACCTCGCCTGTGTCTTCCCCATATTTTGTTAGTTGCCAACTTGGGGCGATATCCTCCTCCACAATGAAACCCCCTTCCAACTAGAGTGGTTGAAAGTCTCAGGAGGTGGAGGGGCTGAGAGTCGCGGGGGACTCATGCAAAAGAACTAGGCTCGGGCTAGACTGAGGAGGTGGCTCAACTTCTTCCACCTTCATGCCCGAATGTCGAGATGACGGAAGTGCTTCCTCCTTGGCTGTGTTGGGGAAAGTCGAAGCGAGGTGGGATGGTTGAGGAGAAAGCTTAGTTGAGGATGGGGTTTTGGATTTGGGAATGCGTAGGGGTAGCAGAGCTTGATTCTGGGGCGAGGTGGGTAGGTTTTCCTCTTTTGGAATACGCAAGGTGGATTGAACTTTAATGGAGGGTTTGCGGGGTTGGTTGAAATGAGCTATCAAGGCTCTCTGAGAAACTGTGAGTCGATTATTTCGAGTGATTGAATTTTTGTTCCTGGTCGAACGCCTTGGCTTGCCTCTGTCTCAGGGCATGGTGGGAACGAGGGAGTGAGGGCAATGACGGTTTGAGGAAATACAGAGGTCGCTCTGGAGGTAAGTGAAGAGGCCAGAAGGGCTAAGAATCACATAGCAGAGGTGGTAGTTAGCAAACATCAGGTGAGAACAGGTGCCTTGGTCAATATTAATGTCGTTGAGTGCCATTGAAGTCCCTTCTATCCCCATTGAAGGCTGACGGGACTGGTTGAAGCCTCTAGTACCAGTGGCCTGGTTGGAGCGCTCCTTCATGGAATTCCTCAGGCACACTAAATTAATATCCCCTATGGTGTATTCCATGGGGAATTAATGTCGTCGGGGGTGGCGGCTTGGGGTATTAACTCTCCCCGCCAGTCGCTCCTGCCACCTGTCCCCCCTCTCTTGCCATTTGTCACACCATCCGGGTGATTTGGCTAGAAATTGTTGGATTAGTAGCTTTAATATATTATTTTTGTAAAATTCGAGTGCCTTGGGTGTTTTTCAGCATGTTGAGTCCATTTCTGCATTCAGAAATGGATTTTGAACGACAAAAAAATAGTGATTCGTGTAAATTTATATCCCTGAATTCCAATGAAGAAAAACATTTCTTAAAACAGCTAAGCAACACCTATAACTCATTGCACAGTAAAAGAACGGTAAGTTGTGTCAACACCTATAACTCATTGCATAGTAAAACAACTGTAAGTTGTGCCAACAGTAAGGTGAGTCATGGGTAGAGGAAGCTTATACTCATCTTTTCTTGTGTCTTAAAACAACTATAAGTTGTGCCAATAGTAAGGTGAGTCATGGGTAGAGGAAGCTTATACTCATCTTTTCTTGTGTCTTAAAATTGAAATGTGTGTCTCAATAACCTGCAATTAGTGGCAATGAGGTATGAGATTAGTGTAAATTTTTTAAATATGATTAAGTAAATGTGAATTTTTTAATATAAAGTATGAGGTTAGTGTAAAAGAATTTTTTTTTAATATAATTAACTAAATGTTAATTTTTTGATATAATTAAGTAATTTTTTAATATAATTAAGTAAATCTGAATTTTTTAATATAATTAAATAAATGTGAATATTTAAACTAGTTAAATGATACATTTTAAATGGTTCAATGTTAAAAATAATTTTATATAATTTAGTCACTTTGTGCATAAATTGTGTAAATCACTCCTGTGTATAAATTGTATGAAAACCATGGATTAATTTACCTTTCTCTCAAAACTTTTAAAATTATTTTATTTAGTTAATCCATTAATGCTTAAATTTTATAATCAGTTATTTTAACTTTTTAACTATTTCTTATTTCTAAGTGTTGTATGAATATATTTTCTTATAATTCAATGCATTTGACAATTTTTTATGTGTAACATATATGTAGAAAAAAATATAAATAAATATATTTGACACAAACATTTGACATTTATATTATAATTTAAGATTAGTCATATTGCAATATATTCATAAAATGAAAATATGAATTTTACATTTATATTATAATTTAAAATTAGCTATATTGCAAAATATATTCATAAAATGAAAATTTATTATATGAAACCAATATTTTGTATTGTTACAAGTCAACTGTAGATTAAATGCATTTGACGATTTTTTTTTGTGTTGCAATATATTATAAAATGAAAATTTATTATATGAAATTAATATTTTGTATTGTTACAGGTCAACTGTAGATTAAATGCATTTGACAATTTTTTTTTATGTGTTACATAACTTTGTATAGAAAAAAATATAAATAAATATATTTGGCAGTTAATATAAATATTTGACATTTATATTATAATTTAAGATTAGTCATACTGCAATATATTCATAAAATGAAAATTTATTATATGAAACCAATATTTTGTATTGTTACAGTCAACTGTAGATTGAAATATATTTATAAAATGAAAAATTATTATATGAAACCAATATTTTGTAGTGTTACAGTCAATTGTAGATTAAATTTGATGTTGAGATTTCTGCTTAATTTTATGATTGGTTTTGTATTTACACATTGTTTTTATCAGTTTTTATTAGCCGCAATTTAAATCTGGTCTTATTAGTTGTAATATAACACACAAGGGAGGGACTAGCTGCTTTGCAACTATTTTCCTTGTTCATCTCTTTTCTTTTCATAAATAATAGATTTTAGAAAATTTATTCTTTTAGAAGTAATAGATATTTGATAAATAATAGATTTTAGAAAATTATTTCTTTCATCAATAATAGATTTTAGAAAATTTATTTTGATTTTTAACATCTAAAAAAAATTCAGGAGTTTAAAAATTCTACTAAATGACTTTTTTCAAGAAATATTTACTTAAAATCAGACAAAAAATTATTTCATGAGCAAATTTGAATGATTATTTTTATATAATCAAAGTGTAAAAAAAAATTCATTCTAAAATTGTGTACTATTTTACCATCGTAATAAATTCTTATAATCTGGGGCGGACCATGAAGAATCTCTTGAGCTATATTGACGGTAGGCTATGCCAAATATAGGTTCAGGATTAAAAGATTCGTCGTTGTCCAAAATGTTGATTTAAAAAGTAGAGAAAATTCAAATTGCATTATAATCTGAGCGAAATTCTAGAAGGGCAAATTTCCGGGTGGTGGCTCGCAGCGCGAAGGAGAGCGAGCAGGTCGTGGTTAGACAGTTCAGAACCACGATGTGCAGGATTTGCGGGTGGTAACTGTTGGGCTTTCCGTCTTTCAGTTGGTGGGCGGCAGTTGCAAATACCATATTGCAATTTGCATATGCGCCGTCCCTCGGATCTGCAACGGCTTCTTCATTTTGCTTGCTCATAACCCTCCCGCCGACCTCTTTTCTATTCCTATTAATAACACTACTTTGATTTTGGGCCCGATTTAACTGACGTGTAGGAGGAGAATTGGAACGGCGGAGCACCAGAGTTACAGAATTGGAACGTCGGGGTACCACAGTTACAGTAGTGGTTATTATTATTATTATTATAAGCGGGGTGTTGGCCATGGAGACCCACGCCTCAATTTCTTCAAACCATTGCATCGTCCGTGCTTAGAGAAGTTCTTTAACTTCTATTTTAAAATCTATCCTTTTCTCTCCAAAGCTTGATTAGTTTCAATAAATTTTGCTTCTCTGCTCATTGATTGATCGTTCGTACATTTTGTCTGCCGTCATTTTCCTTGGCAGAGGTTGACCGCTCTTACTCGCTTTGTGATCCAGGTCAGTGCATTGAATTCTTGCGTTGTTTTTGGTAGATCTAGGGTTTTACTTTGTATAATTTTTAGAGTAGGCGGAGTTTCGGTCTTTTTGCAAAGTTTTCCTGGTTATGTCCGACTTTTAAAAGATTTGGCTGATGCGTTTATATATCAAATGTTGCTGACGGGCGAATTCTCGGAGGGTCAATTGCTTCTGAAATTTGAACAACATACAGGGAAGGTTCTTGATGTTAAGTGCCTTGGATACAATACAATGTGGAGAAAGAATCATTGAAATGATGGAATAGGTATTGATAGGAGTTACTGCTTAAATATCATTTGAGTTTATTATCCATGGTTATAGTAGAGGCTTAAAATATTACAGCCATATCTTTGTAGATAAAAAGCACAGAATTGTTTTTGGAGGACCTTTTTCTGGGCTGCAGTCGTCAGAACTGTAGTTATAGTTTTGGTTGCTCTACAAGGTAGAACGATAAACTTATTCGAGACATGGTTATACAGTGCTTCGAGCCATGGTTATAGTTGCACTGTATATATTTTGGGATACCGACGACTAGTCACTAAAGTATGGAACTTTTTAGAATCTTTACAATAGTTTTGTATACAAACGACTGAGTATAAAATATGTTCTAATTTTTCTAAACCTGTGTTTGATATATATGTAGTTTCTTCAAATTTTGACATTTCAAACCATTTTATTTAGACAATATAACACACGAGTCCTTTAGTTTCTTTAAATTTTGACATTTCAAACCATTTTATTTAGATTTTGACATTTCAATGTAGGTCTGGGAAATGCAAGCTGTTTAAATACGTCGCGCCAAACCAAATCTTAATGATTCCCCATATATGTTACTGCATTGAGTGGATTCACAGTTGAAATGTTTAAACTTGTTATCAAATGTTGTATATGATTCAGATTATTTAAGTTTATTACATATTAATTTTATTACAGCTAAACATCAATGTAAGTCATAATTAAAGGCTTGCATTATATATATTCATGAATTTACTGTTTTAAGGAAGGTTGAGGTGTAGCAAGTATCCCACGCTAATCAGATATCCCGTTAGAGAATCCAGGTGCATTATATAGTCTTTGTATAAACTTCTAATCAGATATCCTGTTATCATGCTAGTTGAGAATCCACTTGCATTATATAGGCATTGTATCTTTTTCTTCCAAAATTTAGACAAATTAGACGAATTTCAAGACATAAATATGGAAAATTCACTTGCATTATATAGGCATTTTTCTTCCAAAATTTAGACGAATTAGAAGAATATCAAGACATAAATATGGAAAATCCACTTGCACTATATAGGCATTGTATCTTTTTCTTCCAAAATTTAGACGAATTTCAAGACATAAATATGGAGGTTTTAAACGAATCTCAAATATGGATGTTTTAAATGAATCTCAAGACATAAATATTGAGGAAATAGTAATTTTCTATTATTTAAATTATATCTACATTTTTGTTTGGTCAAAAACCCCTCAAAGACATAACGAGACATAAAACCCATCAAAAACATAAACAATTTCTTATTATTTAAATTATATCTATATATTTTTGTTGGTAAAAACCCCTCAAAGACACAAATTTTTATTATTTAAATTATATCTATATTTTTGAGACATAAAACCCTTCAAAGACATAAATATGGAAGAAATAGCAAATTTTCTATTATTTAAATTATATTTATATTTTCTCAAAAACCCTTCAAAAACTTAAGAAGAGAAAATAACAAGTTTCTATTACTTAAATTAAATAGGCATCCCCTATTAGAATAGTTTGATTAATCATCTTTTTAATTACAAAATTTAATATCATGGCTAAGAATTCAAAATGCTAGCATATCTTATCTTTGTTTTAACATTTACATTTACATTAATTTTTTACATAATAGCTTGATTAATCATTTTTTTAATTACAAAATTTAATATCATGGCTAAGAATTCAAAATGCTAGCATATCTTATCTTTGTTTTAACATTTACATTTACATTAATTTTTTACATTTTACAGTGATGATGCCGTGTGTAATTTCATCAAACTTTAACATGGTGCATCGTGAAAAGTGGAGAGAAGCCATTTGAGATTTACTTTTTATTTTTTTACCAATGACCGGTTTCATACATTTTTAATGCCATGTGTTGTTAACATCAAACAATTATGTATCCACACATTTCATAACCCTTTCAATATGAGAGGAGAGCGAGGGAGAGGAGTGGATTAGCCTAATTTTTTAAATTTTTTACCAATAGATAGTTTCATAAATTCTACAGTTTCATTCATTTTTTAAGGCCATGTGTTATTATCACATACATTTATGTATCCACGCGTTTGATAACCAACACAATATGAGAGGAGAATGAGGAGAGGAGTGTGTACGAAACATTTATTGTATCTTCCCTTTCATTATCCTGCAAGAGCTAAGGAGAGGAGTGGATAAGCCGGTCTATTGTGTTTACCGCCATGTCACCAAAACATTTATTGTATCTGCCCTTTCACTATGCCAGGACAGCCATGTTAAAACACTAATCATAAGTTAGTTGGTTAGTTAAGTTAATCTAACTGTTATACAGTTACATGACAATTATGGTCTTTTGTATTATATATGTACATCTATGTACATGATTATTTACAGAAGCATTGATAAATATAGAGTATGTCTTTTCTACCAGTATTTAGTTATCTCTGTTCATAATAATTTCTTGATTGCTTCTATTATTTCCTTTATATTTATGCTCTTTTCTTCATTATGAATTTAACAGTGGTATCAGAGCATATTGATATTATGAGTCTGATAAACTTGCCTAGTAGTTTATCAGAGAAAGAACCCTCTTTTTAGAGATTTAGAGCTTGCAGCAGCAAATGTTGAAAATGCATTTAAAGACTACAATAGGGGAAGTAGAGCCAACACGTTGTTTGACTGAAGGGGTCGCTGGGCGAAAGAAAATCGAGGATACCTATCCTTTTGGAGCATGGGAGAAAAGTCAGAGCAGGTCTATGATAGTAGGCACTCAAAACAACCATCCAGTCCCGCTGGAAAAAAAAAGGTGGAAAGCTAAGCGATAAACCAACACCACCAAGCGAGTAGGTGGTCATTCATCAAAACGAGATAAACCAACACCACCAAGCAAGTAGGCGATCATTCATCAAAACGAGGTTTAAAATGAGCCATGCACACCATTCAATGTTCGACTCCCGGAGGGCACTCAGGATCGGTCTGTATCCTTAATTTCTTATTGCATAATGGTTTAAAGAAAGCAATAACTATGTATCTTGGCCATTCCCTTTTCTTTTTATTCCAAGCAGTGTTTTGGTCGATTTTTGTTTTAAATTCATCTCGGAGAGCATTGGACTTCTTATCAAGTTGAATGGTCCTATATTTTATCTCGAATGAAATGTTGAAGAAAAATTCTATCTTGCACGATTCAGTTTTCTTGATGAAAGATCCTCAAATCAACTCTCGAGCAGTCTGTGATATTGAAGGAGCACATGAGAATACGTGAGCAGCTACTTATTATGAGTCACAAGTTCTGACTTTTTCTGTTGTCATCGCTTCTTACAGTTACTCTAGTCTCTAAGCCAATTCGCTTGCTTGTTTGTCGTAACTGCTCATTCATGCGTTGTAAGTTTCACCAAGGTTGGAGATTTGGCGGTCTACTCAGCTACACAACTCATTGGCTTGGTGTTCTGCTTACATTGAGCAACAAAGATTACCCATACAGTCCAATGAATAGTATCCTTTGTTAGTAGTTAGCATGTTGTGGCTTCTTGTATCAAACCACCATCTGATGATACAAACAATCACATGGAATAATTATTATAAAACCATAATTTTCCACTTCCACATGTAGAATCCAACGAAGACTAGAATTTGAGGTCATCCTATTGCTTTCAGATAGCAAAGTGTCTCTTGTGATAGAAGATTTAAAGTGTAGTTTGTGTAATTAAAGGCCAATTTTTGTGGAGGTTAAGTTTTGTTTTAAAAGAAAGACTAGGTTTTGTATGGATGAGTTTTCTCCATTATAAGTGAATTTTTTTTTTGAAGTTATAAGGGTGCTCAAGGGTGCTTTTATAAAAAGTTTTTTCGGTTAAGGGGTTATAAGAATGCTTGCAAATACAAAATTGTTTGTAATTGGAGTTATAAGGCTTGTTATTTATTTGAAGATTTTTTGTGAAGGTGTTATAAGGAGTTTTTTTGGAAGTCATAATGAAGTTATAAGGTGGTTGTAAAGGTGTTATAAGGGGTCCAACAAATTGCATATTTGTCTTTGTATCCTTGACCCACCCGAAATTGAATAAGGGGGTGTTAGGATCTTTGGGTGCATCTTAGGATCTTTGTGTGTGTTATTGGTTATACTGTAGTTTTTTTGGCATTCATGCAACAAATGATCGCTCTTGGCATGCACAACAGGATACAAAATTGAATTTTTTTGCATCAACATACAAGCATCTCTCTTCCATATTTTGCATAATGAAAAGAATTGAAGAACTATTTACAATATTGCGCACATTAATTAATTGAACTACAGAATCTACAATTGCAATAAACAAGTGCACTCTTAATACAATGAATACTTGTTTACAAGTAACACACAAGAAGATTGTTATGTTCAAACATCAAAACAAGTTGTTGTCTTATGAGTTAAGTTTGCCTCGACACCAACAATGTGATTACCACAACTAAAATGGCATAAGGATGAAAATAATGAAGACGTGCAGAAACATGAAGATGAGTTGAATAAAGTCCCTATGTCAGAAAAAGTTGTGGATAAATGTATTGTTCGATCATGGGAAGAATTACAATTTAAAAGAAATCGATATGGACTAGGATATGTAGAGGATGATGACAACCTTTTTCTTTTTCCTAATTATAGCGAACCTGTTTGCTTTGTGAGTGGAGGTCTTTTGAATGATGATAAGACAATAGAGCTTGCGGATATTGGTATGGAACAGGTATAGGATATAGCTGATGATGATGTTGTTAATCGGTCAAATAAAGAACCCATACATTTCAAACACTATCACCGGTTTGGCCATGATAAGTCAAATTATTTTGATCTTTATCCATTCAAATTTTGTGGGAAGACAAATCATCCCTCAGTAAGGTGTCAAAAGAACAAGAGGAAACAAATTCATTTTGGATGGTTAGGGAATTCGTGTTGGCATTTGGAAGCCAATTTATTGGAGGAGTCTTATTGCCGAATTTATACAGAAGTACAATCGTACTTGATTGGCCAATTGATGTAGTCTTTTGAGTTGAAGATCGAGTCTTGAGACTCCGCCAGAAGACAATTTGATGTGTTGCATCTCTTTTTGGCCATACTTGCAAATGACGGTCAAGGGAATTGAAACCACTTGTCTCTAACAGGGGGGAATCTAATTCAGTCAAGTTCCAAGTTTGATTTTGAGTCAGGTTCCAAGCTTGATTTAGTTCTTGGTATGGAGTCTTGTTCCTGAACATATTGTTGTTGATAGTTTGTGCTCAGCTTAAAACCACCAATTGACCAGAATACATGAAGTTCTTCTTGTTACATTTTCATATTTTTGAGCCTTGAGCTCTTGTTAGTTTATGGTCAACTTAACACCATGCCATTTAGTAGAAGAAATCAACTTCTAGTAGAGATTCGGTTTGTGGTCATCTTGAAACAACCAGATGAGTTTGTGGTTAAACTTAAACCACCAATTTAGTAGAAGATATCAACTCTGCTATTTTTGAGTTCCGAGAGCATCTTCAACCAATCCTATGAATATTCGCTTGACACATGTGATTGTCAAGTAGTGGCAGCATCTATGTACATGATTATTTACAGAAGCATTGATGAATATAGAGTATGCTTATGGTCTTTTGTATTATATATGTACATCTATGTACATGATTATTTACAAAAGCATTGATGAATATAGAGTATGCATTTTCTGCCAGTATTTAGTTATGTGAGTTCATCATAGTTTTTTGATTTCTTTTATTATTTCCATTATATTTCTGCTTTTTTCTTCTTAATTCTGCGGAGATTTCCATGACCTCACAAGAAGGGAAGTGGGAACACATATAGCATATCAGTCGTGAGGAGATTAATATGAGAAAATAGAGGACAATTTTATTATGTACATGTTATTACATATCGAGAGAGGACACAATTGTTGATTGCTAACATAACTATTGTGCATCAAGAAAAAACACACGAGGTTGATCAGGAATTTTCTATCAAGAGTGGGTGCAAACACATTGAGGTATATTAATATCTATTTTCTATGAAATTAATATGCTGACTGCATTTACATTTCCTAGCTAATTCCAGCTGCGCCTTCTTATTCAATGTTCAGATTTATATGCATTCAAATAACTAATGCCTTATTATTCTATGTTAGGATTTATAGGCATTCAAATAACGAATGTCGGTATCGACAATCAACATGCAATATTTTCAAAGAAACCTAAGTCATGCAATATTTTCAAAGAAACCTAAGTTATTATTGAACCTTCTCAGACCGAATACCTAATTACATATCACGAGAGGACAAAAGAGGTCGCTGGCAAAGACTGCAAACAGATTGAATTATGTTGATATCTATTTTCTCTGAAATTGATGTGTGATCTGCTTTTAATGCATATTTAATAATAGATCCTTCTCTTTTTAAATGCGTTCGGCCCTTTAATGTAAACACTTCAATGAGAACATTCACAACCACGAACACTACATCTACACTCAGGAACCTATATCTCTTACTCCCTCTGCTTCTATTAATCCATTATACAATACTTGGAGTTTCGATGGAAAATTAGGGTATTGGAGCAGTTTAATACGTTGAAGCCATAGGAAAGCCACTAATTCCCTTTTCGGATTTTCGGATTTCAGTTTATGTTATAACATATCTCACATATGAACAAATTTATGCGTTGTGACTTCTGCAATCTTAGACTGTACATCGTTAGTCCGAAGCGGAGTAATCTTTACATTATTATTATTATTACTGATTGGGTGTAGATTAATATAAAAAATAATATGGTGTTGGAGACTATTAACAATTTTAATTAATGCAAGGTTGTGACCCGGCTTGGAGTTGGTGGACAGTTCAGTTTTTTTAATTAATATGGTGTTGGAGATTATTAACAATTTAACTGCCTTCTAGTTGGTTCAGTTTTTTTAATCAAATAAATGCATTATAATAATTTTAAAAGCCACCAAGATGAGATGGAACATAGTAGAAATAAAAAAATAATAAATAGGTGCCATATCATATTAAAGAAAAAGAAAAAACCATTATTTTTTTCTTTATTAATAAATCTATACGCCAAAACCTAAGTCTTTAAAGATCTGCCTCCTCAACACTCAGCTGAGCATGTAAAAGATATGCCTCCTCAACACTCAAATTTTCGTCTCTTTTTCTTTTTTAATAAATCTATACACCAAAACTGAACTGCGCACCAACTATAATATGGTGTTGGAGACTATTAGCAATTTTAATTAATGTAAACCTGTGATTCACCTTCGAGGCAGATCTTTTACGTGCTCAGCTATCTCAGTGGAATTTGAACGTTTTCTATCGATTTAAGGACATATTATTTTAATACATTAATATATTAATGTATTACTTAAAGCTTACGTAGTGTAATTTGAACGTATGCTATCCATTTAGTTACATATTTTAATATATTAATGTATTACTAAAATCTTACGTATTGGGAACAGTAGATTCTTGAGGAGGCTTACGAAAGGCACACAAAAGTACCACTCTCTTTGATGGGATTCCGGACAATGATCTGCTGGTATTCTCTTATTGGACTTTGCAATGCCCTTGAGTTGTAATTTGAACGTTTGCTATCCATTTAATGACATATTTTAAAATATTAATGTATTACAAAAAGCTTACGTATTGGGATATCTAGATTCTTGAGGAGGCTTACGAAAGGCACACAAAAATACCACTATCTTTGATGGGATTGCAGACAATGATCTGCTGGTAATTTCTTATTGGACTTTCCAATGCCCTCGGTTGCTCCAACTATGAGCACCTGTTGTTGTTTACTCTGACTTTGGATTGTAATATTGCAATGTCAATACTTATTTATTTGTATTTTTAAATTAATAAATATTTTAATATATTAATGTATTTTTTTAATTATTTAAAACAATAATAATTACATAAAAGTTTAATGTAAATTGTATTAATCATTTCATAATTTCATATATTTAATTGTTAACCGATTAATGTTTTATAATTAATATATATTTTATTTAATAAGTATTTTCTCTGTATTCTTATTTTTGCAAATTAATGTAACCCTCTTGAGTTATATCTTTTTTGCTAATTCTTTTGTTGCAAGCAAAGAGACTTATTTCTTTTCAATTGTTTAATTATTTAGAAATTTGAATTATCAAGGGATGGTCATGGTAGAACAGATCTTATTTCTAAATGTTCAGAATGCATTTCAAGTGAATGTTCAAGAATTTGCAAATTAATGTAACCCTCTCATTTAGAATGCTTTTAAAGTAAATGTTCAAGAATTTTCAAATTAATGTAACCCTCTCATTCACCTTGAATTATATCTTTTTTGCTAATTATTTTGTTGTAAGCAAAGAGATTTATTTCTTTTCAGTTTTTTAATTATTTAGAAATTTGAATTATCAAGGGATGGTCAAGGTAGAACAGATCTTATTTCTGAATGTTCAGAATGCATGTCAAGTGAATGCTCAAGAGTCACTATCTTATCAAGCTCCATAGGAAGATTATATTGAAATAAACTGAAGCATAACATGATTCTTACAAGGTCCATCTTATTGGAAAAGCCAAACATATCTATATTTTATATTTAAGTACTAACACATTAGTTCATTTATACATTATTAATGTATTCTTACTTCATTTCTATTTTTTTGCATTTTTATTTTATTGTTTTAGTAATTTCTTTATTTTTTATTACTTTCGTATTCATTTATATATGACTAATATATTATTTAAATAATACATTATTAATGTGTTTATTTTATAATGTCTTTATCTTATAATGTATTATAAATATATTTTTTCTTTATTCATGTATTATTAATATTTTATTATTTTAATGTATTATTTTTATTTTCTAAAATTTTAAAACTTTATTAATATATAGATGTTTTATAGATTCATGTATTGTTAATATTTTGTTACTTTATTCTATTATTATATTTTTTCACACTTTATTAATAATACTTTATTACTAAATTCATAAAGATGAAACCCTAGAGCTCTGCAATGCTTCTTGTGCAAAATTGTCGCATGACCAGAACTTCCTATCGTGATAACTCCATCTGATACGATCTGGTACAGGCAAACTTTGAGTCTGATTAGTCAGAATGAATCCGGCAGAGGGGGGGCAACCCCCCTTGTATTGCAATGTAACTGCCAACGACAAGGCGGGTACAAGAGCCAAACAACCCTCCTTCGAGTTGTCGTCGTAGCTTCGAGACCAACTCCTAGCTAGAGAACAAGGGATTAGAAAAGAGATGGATATGGAACCAAGAACGTCCCATCCAAAAGCATCTCATAGATAGGAGCTAGGAAAATGAATTCCGCAATCTGACAAACCCCCAAGGTATCTCATAACCTCAACAAGAGTGGGTGAACATACCCAATTCATACAAGAGCATGCCCTTATAGGCAAGTTCCTTGGACTATGGACATCCGAACGTGACCTAACTTGATGGATCAAGCATTGATGGAACCCCTAAGGAGATTAAGAGGTCCAACTAAGCTCCAAAGATTTCTTCACGATTATCCTTTACAACTTGGAAGACAAGGACAAAATCTTTGAAAATGGGCCATACTTTTATAACTCGGTCGGTCTATTCCTACACTTCTGGACGGAGAGATTCAGTCCAGACAAGGAAGATTTCACAATGGCTCTAGTTTGGATTCGACTATACTCCTTGCCCTAGGAGTTTGGTTGGAGAAAGTCCTTATGGGAATAGGAAAGACAATTGGGTAATACGTCGAAGCTTCAGAGGCTACAAAGAAAAAAAAATACACCTCCTATGCCCAAATTTGTGTTTACATGGACATTTCCAAAGCTCTTCCTTGCTCTATCACTTTAGAATATCAAGACGAGGACTGGAAACAAATGATGGATTATGAACACATTCCCTTTCGTTGTAGGAAATTTCATGAACATGGCCACCTCTTTAGGGACTGTCCACTGAATATCCAAGCAACCAAAGCCAGCGAAGCCAAGAAGAAAGACGGATTCACCATGGTCACAGGCAGGAAAAAAAACCCTTCAAGGAAACAACATATGGATCCCAATCCCAAGGCCCAGACCAAAAACTCCTATGAGATCTTGAGTCAACTGTCGGAAGATGAAAAAATCCAAGATTCGTACAAAGAAAAACAACAAGATAAATGGAAGAACCAATCTATACCTACCTCTGTACAAAGCAGTGAGGCCAACCCAAAAGAATGAGTTGGCATGGATGGGGACATCTTGATGCAGTTGGATGAGTGTGATCTAGTAGGCATAGATCTTGAAAAATTGGAGGAAGTGCTCAATCAAAAGGATCTGCAAACCCTCCCCGAAGAGCAACTTCGCAAGGTCCGTAAAGTTTTTATGGACTCCACAACAGGATCCATAGAAACACTGGGTATAGCCACATATACAAGCTCAGACTCAAAGAGAATACCATGGGAAAAAAAAATAAGTGGTCGGAAATCAGCCCAACAACTTATCAAGGAGGTAGGAAAGATCATGCTCAATTCTGGGCAGATCCAAAATCTCTCGGAGGGATACCTCCACCCAACCCAACAACCATTATGATGAAGATCATCACATGGAACATTAGAGGACTCAATGGTAGATCCAAATAGAGGATCCTCCAATATTTGATCAAAGTAGAAAATCCAGACATCCTGTTGCTACAAGAGACAAAATGTGCACGTAAGGAAGCTGAAACCATCTTCCAAAGAAGCCGGCGTGGGTGTGAGTTCATACACACATACTCCATAGGCGCTTCAGGGGGACTAGCCATCTTATGGAATCCCAACACCGTCAAGCTAAGCAGACCTTTCTCGACCATTGGTATGCTCACGTCCCAGTTTGCAATCATAGGGTCGGCTTAGGAAGGGTCGGCTAAGGAAGGTGACAAAGAGAATCTCATAAAATGAATAGATGGCATAAAAACCCTATTGAGCACGCCCAACTGGATTCTAGGCAGTGACTTCAACATGATCCTGATGCTAGAAGAAAAAAAAGGAGGAACCAAGCGACTGGAGCCGGACAACGGTAAGTTCAAAACCCTCATAGATCAGCTAAATCTAGTAGACATTGAAAATCAAAATGGAACTTTCACCTAGTCCACCAACAAATTGGGACACCGACAGGTGGCTTGCTGTCTCGACTGCTTCCTTGTAGCAGAAGATTTAATAGAAATTGATCCGAACATGGAGAGCCTCATCCTCCCAAGAACATGATCAGACCATTGGCCAATTGCCTTCTTCCTGGAAACAGAGGCAACACCAAAATACAAGCCCTTTCGATTGGAGAAATTCTAGTTATCACTCCCTGACTTTCATCAACTTGCAAAGTCCTAGTGGGCCCAGGCTAAAATTGATCATGGTACTTGGATGTACAAATTCCAACAGCGCCTCAAAAATTTCAAACACTCGTTGAAGCTCTGTAACAAACACACCTTTGGAAATATATTCCAAAGCATGCAGGATATTGAAAACAGACTAGCATAACTGTAGAAGACTTTCATCTCAAGGATCAGAACCGTTGACCTAATGCACGAGGAAGAAGAGCTCCAAAGCAATCTATAAGAGAGAAAAAAACAAGTGGAAATTTTGTGGCGAAAGAAATCTAGAGTCCAATGGCTCAAAGAGGGTGAGAGGAACACAAAGTTCTTCCATCGAGCCATGGTGCATCGCTGCTATATCAATTGAATAACACATCTGTAGGATGCCCAAGGAAATTCAATCAGGGGACACACCCAAATAATCTAAGAGATAAACACCTACTACAAAGATTTGTTAACAGAAACCAACGAGGACAGAACGACAACAATTAGATGGGTAACCGGGCATATACCCTCTCTAGTGACCCCAGAAAAGAATGAAGCCCTCATGAGGCCCATTACTCATGAAGAAGTGGATCAGGAAGTTAAAGGAATGCCCTCGGGCAAGGCGTTTGGCCCAGACGGCTTAACGACTGATTTCTTCTACCACTGCTGGGACTTAATCAAGGAAGAGGCATGGCAGGTTGTTGAGGAATATTGAACCTCAGGTCAAGTCCTAACAACCCTCGACGCAACATTTCTCACTCTCATTCCAAAGGAGGAAAGGGTCACTCATCCCAAGCAATATAGACCAATTGCCCTCTGCAATGTCATATATAAAATGATTACAAAGGTGATTGCAACACGTCTCAAGATGATGTTTCATTTCATCATCTCCAAGGAACAAGCAGGGTACGTAGAAGGATGACAAATCATGGACAGTGTCATCCCATCTCATGAGCTAATCCACTTGCTCAAGATGAATAAAATCTCAAGTATGGTCATCAAACTTTATCTCTTAGAATATTTTGATAGAGTTAGTTGTAATATCTTTGCTATATTCTAGAAGCCTTTGGGTTTGACCATCAATGGGTAAACTGGATCATGAATCTTACTTCTTCAACCTTCTTCTCTATCCTAGTAAATGTAGTTCCCTCCCAACCCTTCACTCCTTCCAGGGGCATCAGAAAATGAGACCCTCTTTCTCCCTTTCTCTTTGTACTCATGGCAGAAGGCCTAGGATGATACATCAAGACAACGATCTTAGAAGGCTCACTTAAGGTCTTACCCTTGCATAATATTCATCCTGCACCCTCACATAGCCAATTTGTTGACGATACCCTCCTCATGAATACCCCCACTGCAAGAGAGGCCAACAAGCTTAACTCCATCCTCTCTAATTTTGTGGAAGCTTCTGGCATGGCCCTCAACCTTGACAAATCCAAACTCTACTTCTACAACACTCCGATAGCGGTTCAAAATCATATCTCAAGACTCCTGGGCATACCCAAGAGCTCCCTTCCGTCCAACTACTTAGGAGTAACCCTTACTGGAACCACAGTGAGATCCATCTCATGGGACAAATTACTTCTATCCATCTCTAACAGGCTTAACAATTGGACTTTCATACCCCTCAACATTGTAGCAAGACTGGTGCTTCTCAAGTCAATCGTGCAAAATTTGCCTACCTACCTTTTCACAGCCCTAACAGTGCCCAAGCAGGTCATTAGAGCAATTTGAAACCTCCAGCGAGGATTCCTTTGGCATGAACACCAACCTAACAATAAATGGGCATTAGTCAGTTGGGACAAGCTCTGCAAGCCCAAAGCGCTAGGAGGGTTGGGACTTCGCGACCTAGGAAAACTCAACCAAGTCATGGGAGATAAAATGTGGTGGAGATGGTTAAAGGCCCCCAATGCGCTATGGGCACAAATATGGAAACAAGAGTATGCTCTAAACATGTAGGCATACGAACTCATCCGACACAATGACCAAATACAGGGGTCCAATATCTTGAACACAACCTGACAAAATAGACATCTAGTTTAGAATCATGCATTTTGGGAGATTTGGAATGGGGAAAGTGCACTCTTCTAGAAGAACTCGTAGCAACAACAAAAACCTTTGTGTGAACTGGAGGAACTAAGGCCCCTTAGGAAAATGGTAAACTAGGGCACTTTTAGAAAGGTAAAGGATCTTTGGTGACCCGATGATAGGAGTTTTCCTTGGTGAGAATGGAAAAATTCTACCCAGGAGCTACAGATCCCTGAGAAATCATACCTACATGCATGGAAACACTATGCCAGCCACAGGAAAGTACCCATGCAAGAGGGCTTGGACATCCTCAGATGGGGGCATTCCACCACGGGTAACTTCTTAGTCAAAGAAGCCTACTATCTGCAAGGAAACTACAAGAATCATGATAAAGAGAATATTTGGAACAAGGTTTGGAGCCCCTCCCTTTGGTCCAAGGTTTACACCTTTTTATGGCTCATATTTCATAACCATATCCTCACCTGGGATAATCTCATGAAAAGGGGCTTCATTGGGCCCTCAATTTTCCCTTTATGTCAACAACAAGAGGAAACATTGGAACATCGTTTCAACATATGTCATTTCAACCATTGGATTTGGGACCAAGAATCTCAAGCAAAGTGTAGGATGAATAAGAACAAGAACAACATCAGAGACACAATAGAGAATTGGGACTCAATATCTTATAAAATTCCTATTATTTCATACATTTGGATACTTCTCCCGGGATTCACTCTCTTGCAAATCTGGAAGGAAATGAACCAGCGAATATTCAATTCCAAGGCATCCAGACCAGCCGTAACCTAGGGAAGAATAACCAAGATCATACGGGAAACAATCAGAAGTAAAACTTGGAATCTGGAGGACTTGAAATGTGGCCCGAAGGAGCAATGCATCTTCCAGCACTGGCAACTTAGCTTGAATAATCAGCCTATTGTGAATGCAATTAATCACCAAAGAAACAACCCAACCACCTGGTCCCCCCCCCTCCAACAAGTTTTGTAAAGGTTAACTTTGATGGGGCTTCCAAAGGAAATTTGGGACTAGCTCGTTTTGGAGCCACACTCAGAAACTCAAGTGGCCAAATACTCTGCTTAGTGGTAGGCTACATTGGGGAAAGCACCAACAATGCGGATGAACTCACTAGCCTCTTGCATGGCCTCCAAGCAATAATTGACAACCGCTTTCAAAAACTCATTTTGGAAGGGGACTCTCAAATTATCATCCATTTGATTACCAAGATTCTCTATGGGGAAAATCTGATGAAAGTCTCTCCCAGTTGGAGACTATCAGGGTTGCTTGAGGAATTTGGAGCCCTCCTCAGGCCCAATCTTAGCATCATCCCCTCCCATGTGAAAAGGGATGCAAATAGTGTAGTATGTTTCTTGTTAAATGAAGGGGTAACAATAGAGAGGGAAAGCATCTACTGGGAAACACACATATCGGAAAGCACATATCTCTCAACCCGTTGTCAAAACTTGGCCAATAAGGACTTCCTAACCCTGGATGGGGTGCCATCTAGAGCAACTGAGCCACGTGGTATTGAGCCATGATGGGCCTTAAATACATGCCACTGGATCCCATCCCCTCACCATTAAGGATGGGAGCACGCCGGAGAAGCCAGGCTAATGGGCCGAGTCCTCCCACGCGAGTGAAGGGGACGAACACACAACGCAATAAGAAGATAGCCTTAATGGTGGATCCATTTGCATCACTCCTCATCAATATCTATGATTTTGGCAAGGGACGGGCTCATTTCGAATTCGAGATACAAAAGACAGGCATTTATGAGCGATGGTGTGGTTATTGCTGCCTCATCGTCGCCCTGATCACTGTTTGGCATACCTACATGCCGAGGGAAAGGGGAAAGCCTTGTAGGGGCGCTGCCTAGTATGCCTTTAATGCTCATCAGAGATGACAACAAAGTTTTGAGCGAGCGTTTTTCATGGATCGGATGCAACTCATCCACAAGGCCACGAAGCCCAGAATGCCTCCCATGGCAGATCTATAAGAAGTTATTCTGGAGGAATCCATTCAAACTCCTCTATAACACCTAATATTCATAGTTCCATACAATTAGAGCCCACCTACTTGTTTTCTAGAGGAAACCACCATCTAGGCCACCAGGGAACCACACAACTCCCACAGAGGGGACGCCCAACGGGAGGAAACCCCTACTTGTTATATTGTCAAAGAATTTTTGGAAGACATGGACGTGAAGAAGGCAACAAGCGCAGAAGAATTCTCGTTGGGTGTGGGTGACCGGACAACTCAATAGGAACAACATCCTTCATGAGCTAGGGATGAGGCAATGGGAACGCTGGGAGGAAACACGACAACAGAGGTGGATGCAACACAACCAGAAGGTGCACTGTTGAAGGAAAGTTGGGAGAGGGAGAGTGGAATGAGTCCTATGCCACACCCCTTATCCATAATGCAAGAAGAATGGTGTGTCTAGCCGTCGTTCTTCCACCTGAAACACTTGGATCTGATGTTCAATTTGAGGAGCTTGGTGGAGGAACAAATCCATCGTTCCATACTAATTATACATCACATCGATATGCTCTATGAAACCTGCTCCAACAAGACACTAGGATAGAGATACCTAACATGTGCTCAGGCCTTCATGCTATCAGCTAGGGTAGGAGAGAATCAAGGAGGTGAGGAGATGGACAATGCAACGATCACTGGGTAATGGGTACAATTAATGTTTATGATTAGAATCTTTGTTTTTCTTAGAGCCAAGGCTCTGATTCTGTTTAAGTTTCATTATGTTGTGATTCAGAAACTAAGGAGATTTTGTCAGACCAATGTGTGCCAAATGTCTTGGTTTTCTTCGGGAGAGACACATGGCAACCTAATTTTTTCCATAGACTATATCGAAGGCCGACTATCTCGGTTTTCATTAACCTGGTGGGACAGTTGGCAGTTCAGATCTATGTGTTTTTTTGAAAAACTAATATAATAGGTTTTGCCTTTTTACTTAAAAAAAAATACTTTATTTTTTTATTATGCTTCATAGATGTATGTATTACTAGAAACAACCACTTTATAATAGTGGTTGATATACGTTGAATTCCATGGGGACAACCATTAATATATTAATACCTATATAATAATACTATATTAATTAATTATCAATGTAATAATGTTTATTAATGTATTAATATATTATTAATTATTTTATTATTTAATTAATATATTAATATATTTGTATATTAAATAATTAATAATTTTGTAATGACCCCATAGTCGTTACGACTATAAGTGAAGAAAAGAGAAAAAAATTATTTTTGTTTTTGTTTTAGGTAGGAAGGCAACGACGACATAGTTAACCACACCATGACGACGAACACAACACTTGCAAATCAGGCAACTGACACAACGACTCTACACGCTAGCAAATAGAGCAACTGGGCGATGCATGTGTTAATCAAGAAGGAACGACTACCCGCCCGACACAACCACAAAAATACCTACAAGCTAAAGGACAACATACACCATCCCAACACAACGGACTCAACGACAAGTAAATAGAACGTCTGTGGTGCACAACCAAATGCATGAAGGCGTTACAACCCAAACACTAATAACAACTACCATGAGCCATGCCCACAAAGGGTAGAACAAACCCCGACCAAGTTATCCTTCGTCTCTATCCCTTAGAGAAAACAATGGTCCCCTCGACCAGGATCATGTCATCACCAGGTGATAGGTGCGGCAACAACATAATTGGACCCTCAACCTCGCTACAATCAACGTGCTCAGAGATCAATGACTATCTAAACACCTAATGACTAACCCTAGCACCCAACGACAATCAACAAGATGACTAAGGCATTCAAAAACACATCAATTTCCTTGCGCAACCGAGTCCATCTGCACACCTTGAATAAAAATTTTAAGGTACAAATATTTTAAAAGAAAAATAACAATAAAGGGTAGAGAAAAAATCGTTGATAAGGTTAATACAATATAATACAACTATTTTACAATATTTAAGAAATACAGATAAAGGTTAACATATGACCAATAAAATATGCTATACAGGATAGTGGTATATTAACCAAATTAAAATATGACCCATAAGCATTAGCGAAAATGGGTAATGGTTAATATATACAAGATATCATTGTTAAAGGTTAATACAGATAGTTTCAAGATATTCCATCTACATATCATATTGGTATTTAAATACTTTTGGTTGTTTTTGTAATAAAAGATAGTTGTATGTCCTTCAATATAATAAACTCATTGTCTTTTAACAAGAATTACACTACCACTATCTAGTAAAAGCACAATATGATTGTATTAGCAATACAATTGTGAGTACATTATTCCATTATAACTATGATTACATTCTTACATTGTAATCAGTGAATGTAATACCAAATTGCAATAAGACTGTGACAACCATCAATGTAGATTTGTTGCCGAAAACATGATGCTTATTAGTACACACTCTTCAATGCTATTTATTACCCCCCACCAGGTTAATCGGTTAGTAAAAAATAGTAAGGTGCAGTCAAGTAATAATAAAGCAATAATGTTACCCAACCAAAAACATCGTTAACACAGAAAACAGAAAAACCACTTGTCATTCACAACATCAAGAAAATAAATTCATTATCTAAGAACGTGGTCCTATTATTATATAAAAAAAGGGGGTTGTTGTTATTAATATCTTTGGTCTATTACCGTTGTTCTTTTTTAAAAGGGTTAACATTAATAAAGGAATTTGCAGGAAAAATAATACAAATCATTGTCAATAAACATAAGTAAACTCAGTCAAAGTTATGAGTAAAACACAACGATTATAGCACAAGTAAAACACAGTGAAGGCGATCATTGTGAAGTGAAAGCCTGGAATAATGTAGATTCATTCGTCGGGCCATAATAATTGAGGTGGTTTTCAATACATAATAAAAATGCATTCCCAGGGGAAATGCATTACAATAACCATTCACTACATATTTCATTCTGATTAAAGTCTCACTACATGTTAAAACACATTCTCATTAAAAACTCAGTCCAGAAAATTGGATGTTATCATCAATCGTTGGGTTTAACATCGTTGAGTTTGTGAAAATATAGTTGAGTGTTATCATAACAATCGTTGGATTTGACATCTAAATTTGTAGTCCATAAAGAGTAAATTCACAGGCAATTAAAAGGATAAAATTCTCAAACAATAGATGATAAATGGAAATGTTGTCTGAAGATTCATTCACAGTAACGAATGGTTAAAAAAATCACTGTCATACAATGGTATTAGCTATCTAAAATCCGTTGTATTAACAAAAAGATTGTTGTCAAAAGGGATAAAATCACAGGAATATTTTACAGGTAAATAGTGGTCTCATTAATCAATCATAGAGTAATGGAAGCTATTGCTTGCAAAAGGTATGAAATCACAGAGGAAATTATAGTCAAGGTATTAATTTGTCAAGTGAAAATTTTCCAATCTATAAGGAATAAAATTAAAAAGTAAAAAGATAAAAGTATTTCGTCATTTGAGGCGCAGGTAAAACACAGGAGAAAACACAATATCATCATCTCAATGCAGGAGAAAAAGGAAGTAATGTAGGTAATAAAATTCGACCAGTACACAGTAACAATGCCATCATTTCACATTAAAAACAACTACCAATCATTGTCAAATGCAGAGCAATAAAATAATAAAACACAGTCCAGTGTGGCCAAAGGAAGAGTAAAAAAAAAATTGGTAAGACATTAAGATATATAGGTCTATTAACATCGAAGTGACAATCGTCAATCCTGGTCCTAGTCAAATGCTCAGGCGTGGACTGATGATATAGGGATGAGGATGAAAGAAGAGAACAATATCTTCAAAACAATCATTAAACATACATAATAGTCATAGTAGTCAAGGATCGATTGCTAGGGGAAAACAATTCCAGCTGCGGGATTAAAGCTACGGTGAATTTAATTTCTAGATTAAAATGCTAAGAAAACACTTTCTTTACACAATCAAAGGTACATAAATGAAAGAACAAGACCACTATTAATATACTATTCAAAATAAAAACATGCGTACCATAGACCAAGTCGACCGCTCTGAGTCGTTGTCCCGCAAGCTCCGTCCCACTCCTGCTTGCCGACCATTGTGACTTCACCGGTACCTCTCATCCAACACTAGGGGAACTCTTGTTCCCCCTTATCCCTTTGAGCCACAAAGGGGCCATGCACATTAAACCAAATAACAACTAGCTCCTAGCTCACCTTGCAAGGTAGAGCTACCACTCCTCACTGAGCTAGGTATCCCAACTCCCACAAGATAAGTCAGTCAAGTCAAAAATTCAACATCGTAACATTACGCATCAAGGAAGAGATCCATACCCCTTCTCCTACATCCTTTATATAGAGTTTCTAAGTGATTTATTTCCCAATTTCCCAATTAATTAAATTTTCATTAGTTTATTTCAGAAAAATCTCCCCCGTACACATGTCACCCATCCCCCTAGTTGCACCAAAAATTAATTTCAGTAATTATTTAATTACTCCTATTTCCCTCACCCACCTAAAAGAATGCGTAGAATCCCTCTTAGATGTCCCCATATTCCCTTACACATTTTAATGACTTACCCCCTTACTAAATTCCTAGTTGAGTTCAATTTAGAAAGTTCTTAAAGGCAAGGTTCCTTACTAAGTTGGTCATTCTTATTTTTCCTTATGTTTCCTCTTTTTCTCTTAGTTTCCTATTTTTATTAAGTTTCCCTCTTTTCCAATTTTATCTAAAACTAAAATTAGCAAGTGTATAAAATTACCCTTTTTCCCCCTTTTTCTTTTTAATTAGCATATGTAACAAAAAAATTATTTCCCTTTTTTTTTAAATGTAATCCCGCAAACTAATTGGATTTTTTTTATAAATTAATTGAATTGATTACCCGCTTCTCATCACATGTTTAATGATTATTATTAGTATTATTTATTTATTTTACGACAAGTATCACTTAGACCTAGATTTTATTTTCCTGGGTTGGGCGACATTTTATGAGGGAAATTGTTTTTAAATATTTCTTATCACATTATTTGTTCTAAGGCCATCTCATTTTATTCAATTATTAGTTAACAATGCGACTTGCCCTTCAGGATTCACCAGGTTCTCCAAGGGTGCCACTCACCTCATTATGTTTCCCTTGCGCGATGTGCCTTCAGGACACACTACGTGCTCCAAGGGTGCCACTTGCCTCATTCCGTTTTTTTTGCGTGACGAGCACTTTAGGACGCACTACATTCTCCAAGGGTTCCACTCACCTCATTATGTTTTTCTTATGTGATGTTCCCTTTAGGAAGCACTGCGTGCTCCAAGGGTGCCACTGGCATCTTGACTGACTTGGTAGACATAAAAAACCCTTGGAGTCAATACTTCTTCAGGTGATCTATTGGGAGACTAAGTGCCTTTAAGGAATAAGGCCCCTGCCTTATTGTACACCCCTTAGAATCATCGTGAGTGAGTGTCGTAGTCTTCCCTCATGACATCTTCATTCTTCTCGAACTACGTAATCGTTAACCTATATTTCAAGCCATGGAGGGAGTGCTAGTAGGCTATGGCGGGGTTGTTTTCCACACCTCTCCCTCAACAGCTTTGGTAGTCTTGCGTGACCCCTCTACTCCACATGTGACTCTAGTCGGCAATCTATCATCATCCTACATCATCAATGAATCATGACAAAAATAAAATCCATAATCATAACATCTAATCAGATGTACATATGTCATATATACAACAATCAAACCCCAATTGTACACTCCCTGACTTGATTCAGAGTCCAAGGGTTTCATTGATTCCTCTGCATCCTTGAGTTCCAAAATACTACACAGTCAGGAGAACCAAGTCAATAGCACCTGTCTATATCAATACAACAAAATAACATGTCATCATATCCATAATGCCTCATAATTATAATCAAATGAACAATAGTATAATAATCTGGACCACTTGCAAGAAATTGTCCTGAAATAATAAGTTCACTCAGTGTGGGAAAGAGAGGGATGTTACATACACCCCCTCTTGGTCCAAAATTTGTTGTGAAGTTTCATTGTATATAAGTGATGAAATAATGTGTATCACAATTTCATAAGTCTATCCATAAAAAAAATCTGGAAACTTCTAGTGCATATCATATGCATCCTCCGATGTCACCGAGTGTGGACTATAGTTGTCCCACTTGACCTTGACCTGATCTACTATTCGACATCGTAGTTTTCGAATGTGATGATCTAGGATGTGGATCGACTCAACCGTGAGCGCCCCCTCGTCCGATACCTGTAAGGAACTCATGTCAATAACATGTGTAGTATCACTAATATAATGTCTAAAAATAGATACATGAAAAACATCGTGCATACACCTCAAAGAATCGGGCAAGGCTAGTCGATAGGCCACAGGCCCCTTCCTCTCCACAATCTCGAAGGGTCCCACAAACCTAGGAGATATTTTAGATCCCTTTCCAAACATGATCGAACTCTTATGCGGTTTTACCCGCAAGAAGACTCGATCACCCACTTCATAACTACGGTCGACACGGTGTGCATTGACATAACTCTTTTGCCTATCTTGTGCTTCTTTGATCCTTGGTCTTATTGTTTGCATTTGATCTTCCATTTCTTGGATCGCTTATGGTCCCACCAGGACCCTCTCATAAGTTTGTTCCCAACTTGGAGACGTATGACATGGTCGCCCATAAAGGAACGTGAAAGGAACCATTCAATGGTGCTTTAGTAACTATTGTTATAAGTGAATTCTACCAGTGGAAAGAGTTATTCCCAGTGCTTATGTTGTTCCATCATGTAAATACACAACATGTCTTCCAAGGTCTAGTTCATTCGTTCGGTTTGCCCATCAGTTTCCAGGTGATACACAGTACTAAAGTTAAGTCGGTTCCCAAGGCGTCTTGGAAACTAGTCCAAAATTGTATAGTAAACACCGATCCTCAATCAGATATAATCCTCTTAGGTACGCCATCCATATTTAAAATCTCATTGATGAAAACTCTAGCTATGCCAGGTTCCTGATACATCGTATGCACAGGAATAAAATGAGCACTCTTTGTCAGAGTGGTGACTACTACAAAATTTGATTTGTGTCTCCTTGTTGTCAGTCGCAATCCAACAATTAAATCCATCAAAATAACATCCCATTTCGATTCTGGAATAGTGTGTGGTTGTATTAATATTTTTGGATGTCTATGTTCAACGTTTACTTGCTAACATTCTAGACATCTGGACACATAGTTGACTATATCTACCTTCATTCCTTTCCAGAAGAATAAGGTTTTAAGGTACACCCTCATCTTCATGACTCCCGGGTAAGCCATGTACACTGCTCTGTGAGCCTCGTTTAGGATCAAAATCCTCAACTCGTTGTTCGGTGGTACGTAAATCCAATTTTTAAACCTCAATAATCCATCTTTGTCAAACGTAAATCCTTCAAATATTGGTACCATCATTGTGTTTTGTCTGATAAAATCCTTGACCTCTTTGTACCAGTCATCATCGCGCTATAAAGTTAGAATATTTTCACATAGATTCATCTGAAGAGGCAACACTGAAAATATGCGAGGTCTTCAACTTAGTGCATCCACCACTTGGTTCACTGTTCCCTTTATGTAATTAATCTCAAAATCATACTCTCTAAGAAATTCCGACCAACGTCGTTGTCACACGTTCAGGTCGCTTTGCTTAAAGATGTGTTGTAGTCCATAGTGGTCTATTTTTAGTTCAAATTTTTGTCCAACAAGGTAGTGTCTCCAAACCTTCAATGCATATACAATGGCTAACAACTCCAAATCGTGTGTCGCATAGTTCTCCTCATGCCTTCTCAGTTTCCTCGAGATGTAAGCGATCACTCGACTGTCTTGCATGAAGACTCTGCCTAAGCCTTCCTTGGATGCATCAGTGCATACCAAGAAGTCTGCGTACATGTCAGAGACCTTTAGTATAAGTATCATTGTCAAAAACTCCTTGAGCCTCCGAAATGATTCTGTGCATTTCTCTTTCCAAACAAACTTCTTGTTCTTCTTCTGCAATTCCATGATCAGATTTGCTATCATCGAAAATACCTTGACGAATCATCGATAGTATACTGCTAAACCCATGAAGATATGCACTTCTGGGACATTCGTCGGCGCGGGCCATTCCATAATATCCTCGACCTTTTCTAGATCCACGACTATACCTTCATCGAAGATGAAATTCCCTATGTAGTGAATCGTCGATTGATAAAACGAACATTTAGATAACTTCCCATACAATTTGTGCTCTCAAAGACATTGTAGTACCAAGTGCAAGTGCTCATCAGGCTCCTCCATCGTCTGAGAGTAAATCAAAATATCGTCAATGAATACTTGGACGAACTTGTCCAAGTACTCGCGGAACACCCCATTCATCAAACTCATAATTACCCTTGGGGATGTTTTCATTACAAACATTAAAATAGTAAATTCGTAATGCCCAAAACTTGTCTTAAAGGCGGTCTTAGGGATTTCATCCTCCTTGATCCGTAATTGGTGATACCCTAATCACAAATCGATCTTAGAAAACACCGTTGCATCCTTCATCTGATCAAACAGATCATCAATCCTTGGCAACAGATATTGATTCTTGGTCGTTGACTTATTTAATTGAAGGTAGTCAATGCAGAGTCTCCACGACCCATTCTTCTTTCGTATTAAAATAATAGGCGCACCCCATGTTGACACACTTGGATGTATAAGTCACAGGTCCAATAGCTCCTTCAGTTGCATTCTCAACTCCTGTAACTCTGAGGTTGTCATACGATAAGGAATTCTCTCTATCGGTTCAGTCCCCGGTTTTAGGTCTATGATAAATTCCAATTCCCTCTCCAGAGACATCCCTGGTAACGCTTCCGGGAATATGTCATCAAACTCTCTCACCACAGGAAGGTGTTCTAGTCCTTCCTCTACTCCCTTCTCGTTTAACACAAGGATCACATAAAGCTTACATCCCTTGCGCATGCTCTTCCGTAACTGCAAGGAAGAGATAAACCTTAGGGAAAATCCCTGGTTCCGACCTAGAATCGTGTGTCTCTATCCCTCATCATCGACCAAGATCAAATGATTTGTCTTATAGTTAAGTATTGCCTCATGCAACTACAATCAATCCAAACCAATCACGACGTTACAAGATCCTAAGATTATGACGTACAGGTTGGCCTTGGTGAAAAACTCTCCCAGGTTAAGGGTATAGCCCATAACCTATCCACCAACCTTTTGTTTGGCTCCCGAAGCCATCTATACAAAGCTAAACTCATCCGGTTTGACTGCTTTTACCTTAATCCCTTTTATCACTTCACTAGAATTGAAACTCTTGGTAGCACCAGGATCTATCAAAATACTAAGGGTTTGGTCAATGAAGGTACCTTACGTCTCGTGTAGAGTCGACTGGTGTTGTGTCTGGAAGTGATTCATTGCTGCATGAATCCTATGGGCCTTGCCCAAATCTCCCATGGAAATGGGTCTTGCTGATCCATATGCTCTAGTCCTCTCCACTGGGCAATCGTGCTGGTAGTGTGGCTCCCTATAAGTCCAACACCCCTTCTTCGATCTAGTACTCCTGGTACCCAAAGTAGAAGATGACGGCCCACCGGCCTAGAATCTTGGTGTGTTCTGCTGAATAGGCCTAAATTGTTGTTGTTGCGGTTGACGCTGCTGCTGATTCTATGGTCCCTGATAAGGAGTCCATTATTGAGGCACTGGATGCCGAGGTGTAGTGAAAGTGGATCCTCTCTGGAAGCCACAATGCCCTGACGTCTATCTAGTTGGTATCTGATGTTGTTGTGCACCAGATGATGCCTGCTTTGTTGGTCTCATTGGAGTCCTACTCTAAACCTGCTGATAAGCTCCTCTTCTACTATGAGGGCCTTCTGGATGATATCATGCAAGGTCTGAGGCATCACAATCCTAACCTTTGCACGTATGCTGACATTAAGGAGAAACAAGAACTTGTTGACCTTAAGTTTCTTAGTATTAAGGTGCGGAGCATACTGAAGAAACTCCATAAAATGGGCCTCGTAATCGAGAATTGTACGACCACCCTGTCGTAAGGCGTTGCACTCGTTGAGATGATGCTCAATGAATTTCTCTAATAGGTACCCCTCTTGGAACTGTTCCTCAAACATTTCCAATGAATTCCTTAAACAATTCCTCAAACCATTCCTCAAATTGTGGCAGGAGCATCTTCCACCATAGAAGAGCACTCCCCTTAAGTTGAAAGATCACCATGCAAACCTTCATGTTGGAGGTATAGTCTTGAATTGCAAAGCACATCGCCATATTCTCCAACCATGCATCAATAGCTACACCATCCAGGGCACCAAAGAACTCGAGAAATTTTACCTTCTCGAGTTCGCAGTGAATGCTACTAGTACCAACCAGAGCGTGTGGTGGACCCTCAAGGGGTGTCGACGCTTTGGACTCATCTCTGTCCAAACAGCTAATCCATGCCTTAGACATGCATTGAAAATACCTCATCATCTAAACCACATCACCCACTGCTATCTCCTCCTGGCCGACAACTTGTTCATCTCCTTGGGGGATAGACCACTCAGGCATGGATGCTACTGGAGGTGTCGTGCCTCCTCCCCTAGCACCCTAACATCTTCCTTCGCGGTGTCCTCTAACCATGATTACCTGCATGAATACAAGTCAACTAAATTAGCAACATTATAACCAAATATCACATCAATGAAATCCATAGTGATCCCAAGTCATGGGTTGAACATTCTATGATACCATATGTAAAGACCCCTAAGTCGTTACGACTATAAGTGAATAAAAGTGAATTTTTTTATTTTATTTTTTTAGGCAGGAAGGCAACAAAGACACAGTTAGCCACACCCTGATGACGAACACAACACCTGCAGATCAGGCAACCGACACAACGACTCTACAGGATATCAAATCGAGCAACTGGGCGAAGCATTTGTAAATCAAGAAGGAACGACTACCCGCCTAACACAACCATGACAACGCTTACAAGATAAAGAACAAAATCCCTTGTCCTGACACAGCAACCTAACGACCAGTAACTAGAAATTCTATGGTGCAAAACCAAATGAGTGAAGGCGTTACAACCCAAATGCCAATAAAAAATACCACGAACCACGCCCACAAAGGGTAGCACAGACTCCAGCCAAGTTATCGTTCGCCTCTATCCCTTAGGGCGCGTGATGATCCCCTCAACCAGGATCATGTCATCACCAGCTGATAGGCGCAACAACATAACTGGACCCTCAAGCCCGCTAAAATCAACGTGCTCAGAGATAAAGGACTACCGAAACACCTCACAACTAACCCTAGTACCCAACGACAATCAACACTTGACAACTAAGACATTCAATCAACACAACAATATCCTTGCGCAACCCAGTCCATCTGCACACCTTGAATAAAAGTTTTAAGGTAAAAATCTTTTAAAATAAAAATGCCAATAAAGGGTAGAGGCCAAATCGTTGATAAGTTTAATACAAGATAATACAACTATTTTACAATATTTAAGAAATATAGATAAAGGTTAACATATGACCAATAAAATCTGTGATAAAGGATAGTGGTATATTAACTATATGAACATATGACCCATAAACATTAGCAAAAAGGGGTAATGGTTAATATAACTAATATATTGACAGTTGAACAGGTCGAGCCGGATGCAGCGAGAAGGAATCAACGCGGCTAGGGTCTAAACCCTAGCCGCCTCCATTCGTTTTGATTGCAGGGGCGCGCGACTGTAGCAACGAACAGGGATGAACAACGTCCCTCTCGCCTGAACTAGCACGAGGTCTGGTTTGAATGCAGGGTTCCCCTTTGAATACAGGGCCGTGGAAGCAGCGACCAGGAGCGTTTGCACGCGTTTTGTTTGCAGGGCCGTGTCTAGCAGAACAGGGCCGCGGATCTAGTGGGGCATGCGACTAGTTTGAGTGCAAGGGAGCGACCCCTGAATACAAACAAGCTTGTTGCTTGCTAGAGGCCGCCGCCTTCTACAATGGCCCCAGTTCCGATCACCGAGATGGGAAAAGACCCATTGGAAGCTTTCAAAACGCTAGTCCGCTCAGCAGGACCTAAACCCAAGGCTTATCTCAAGTCTAAGTTTGTTAAGAATATGGAGGAGATCCCCTCTCTGGAGCTAGATCCAGAGGACCCCTGCAAGATTGCCCTTCTTCTAACAGAAAATGCCCTCATAGGAAAGTTTACGGGGTTATGGCCAAGCCCCAAAACAGTGGAGGCATAGATGGAAGATCGTTGGAAGATGATGATACAAGGTAATGTTACTCTATATGCAGTAGGCAGGGTTTTTTTTGCCTTCAGCTTCACGAGGAAAGCAGACCGTGATCTAGTTTTCAGATCTGGTCCCTATTTCATGGGGTCGAAGGGGCGGTTCTTAGCCCCCTGGACCCTGGACTTTAATCTCGAAGCCAAGATCACAACAGCCCCTGTTTGGGTTAGGCTGCCTCATCTTCCACTACATCTCTGGGGGATAAGCTCTCTGGAGGACATTGGGAACAAGCTTGGGCGTTTCCTGGACAGGGCAGAGCCGAAGGGGGAACAGTTCACCTGCGCACATATTTGTGTTGAGGTAAATCTCGAAAAAGGACTTCCGGATGCCATTAAGCTCTCCCTGGGGGAATGGTGCCACATCCAAGAGCTGGACTACGAGCAGATTCCTTTTAAGTGCCTCCAGTGCCATGCTTACGGTCACTTCGCAAAAAGCTGCCCCAAAACCTCTGAGGAGCCGGGACCATTCAAAGAAGATGATTTTTAGCCAGTAACTAACCGACGAAGGCAACCAAGGCGAAAGGATCCGATATCCCAGGCCCCAAAGGCCACCCACATGGCAGAGGCAACTCTAGAGACCAAAAACAGCTTTGATGTGCTGAAGGAGGATGAAGCCCAGGATCCAGAGGCAACAACAGTTAAGGAAGA
>JZKD02S0814378.1:339524-368035 GCA_000966675.3 Picea glauca | reverse complement strand
TTAGTATTATTTATTTATTTTTATTTTTTACCACAAGTATGACTTAGATCTAGACTTTATTTTCCTAGGGTGGGCGACATTTTATTAGGGAAATTATTTTTAAATATTTCTTATCACATTATTCGTTCTAAGGCCATCTAGGTTTATTCACTTATTAGTTAAGAATGTGACGTGCCCTTCAGGACGCACTAGGTTCTCCAAGGGTGCCACTCGGCTCATTCTGTTTCCCTTACATGATGTGCCCTTCAGGACGCACTACGTCCTCCAAGGGTGCCACTCACCTCATTCAGTTTTTCTTGCGTGATGTGCCCTTCAAGACACACTACATGTTGCAATGGTGCCACTCACCTCATTCTTGTTTTCTTGTGTGACGTGCCCTTCAGGATGCACTACGTGCTCCAAGGGTGCCACTCACCTCTTGACTAACTTGGTAGACATAAAAAACCCTCGGAGTCAATACTCCGTCAGGTGATCTTGTGGGAGACTAAGGGCCTCTAAGGAATACGACCAATGCCTTATTGCGTGCCCCTTAGAATCATTGTGAGTGATTGTTGTAGTCTGCCCTCATGATATCGTGGGTCTTCTCAAACTAGGTAATCGTTAACCTACAGTTCGAGCCACGATGCGAGTGCTTGTAGGTTGTGGCAGGGTTATTGTCCACACCTCTCCCTCAAAGTCATTGGTAGTCATGCATGACCCCTCTTATCCACATGTGAGTCTATTCAACAAGCTATCGTCAGCTTGCATCATTAATGAATCATGTAAGAAATAAAATCAATAATCATAACATCTAATCAGTTTCACATATGTCATATATACAACAATCAAACCCCAATAGTTCACTCCCTGACTCGATCCAGAGTCCAAGGGTTTCATCGATGCCTCTGCATCCTTGAGGTCCAAAATCCGGCACACTCAGGAGAACCGAGTCAATAGCACCTGTCTATATGAATATATAAAAAAACATGTAATCATATCCATAATGCCTCATAAGCATAATCAGATGCCCAATGGTATAAAAATCCAAATCACTTGCAAGAAAATGTCCTCAAAGAATAAGTTTTCTTAGTTCGGACAAGAGCGGGATAGTACAAATTTATTGAAAATCTATTAATTAATATTGTTAAAGTATTAGTACATTAATATAATTTCTAAATTACTAACTTAATGTATTAATTACTAAATGAATACATTAATTTATTATTTTAAATTACTTAATATATTAAGTTATTACTAATACAACTTAATATAATTAAATTATTACTAATACAACTTAATATAATTAAATTATTACTTAATATAATTAATTTAGCAATTTAAATTAATGTATTAATTTATTAATGTAATGTCTAAATTAAAACATTAATGGATTAATGTATTGAATTAAATAATAGAACTTAATAAAACTGGATGCCTTAATATAACTTAATACAACTTATTATAATTAAGTTATTACTTAATTTAAATTAAATTACTAACTTAATATATTAAGTAATAACTTAATTATAATTACTAAAGTAATAAGTAATTTATTACTTACTTAATACAACTTAATTTAAACAATTTAATATATTAAGTTATTAGTTAATATAACTTAATTTAAATTACTAACTTAAAGTATTCACTATCTAAATTAATTAATAGTAATATATTAATATAATGTCTAAGTTAAAGTATTAATACATTAATATATATTGTAATGTATTAATATAATGTCTAAATTAAAGTATTATTTCATTAATATATATTTTAATGTACAAATGTAAAATTAGTAATGTATTAATTAATTAGTAATGTTATTAATAGAATACATTAATAAAACATTAAAAAATATTAAAGTATTACATTACCTAAAGTAATAATAAGTTAATAAAGTATTTTTAATCAATTAAAGTAATATATAAATAGGATACACATACATTAATAAATTAATGACACATTAATAATATTACAAATAATACCTTGTAATAATCTATTAACTCATTATTAATTATATCATAGTTAATATATTAATTTAATAATAATATTGTAATGAACCTCCCGTTCGTCATGACATCAACCTCTCATAACAAGTGCAATATATTTGTTTTTCCTGTGTGTGCGTGTGTACAAGGGTAATAAAGACATTATACTCTGCATCGCAACATGACGACGAATCATGACACATGCAACTGCGACAACAAAATAATGATCTAAGACACACATCAAGCATTTGCAAGCAATGAGCGACAATCAACTGAAAAAATACATAAGACTGACTACCCGCCTGTCCTACCATGCAATGGTTAGAACCTCCAGGACACATAAGCAACGCTCAAGCCCAGGTTCCCATCGATTTTTACCATTTAAGGTCTCAGGGTTGGCGACTGTTCTAAGGAACCAATAGGTTTCTACATCCCACCTGACATAAGTAGACCAAGGCCACTAAGCTAAGGACAATCATCAAATAGAGTAAACAACCCATCCATCGATCGAGGCTAAATGGTCAAAATCTATGAACCCTTTAACAAAGGTTATCGTTCACTAAGGACACATATAATTTACCATCAGTCATTAATGCACCCTCTAATTTAATGTTAGTTATAATCAATTTATCATGTCTAAGTAACCAATACTAGATCTATAATGAAAAATAAAATGCATCCTCAATCATAGATCCAATGAGCACGTCTGGGAATTGCAATTAGGTGACTATTCACCAATCAACTTTAATTATAATACAATCCAAAAGGGAAATTCTAATTTAATCCTATTCTCAATCTACTAGCCATTAGCATTAATTGAAACATTAACTAAATTAAATTAGCTTGCTATTATTAAATACTATCTAAAATAAAGTAATTTGTTGTTATGAAATGTTAACTGAAAAAAAGGTAGATTGCTTTTATTAAAATAAAGTAAATTGCTATTTTTAAATACTAACAAAAGTAAAGTAGTTGTTGTTATGAAATGTTAACTAAAACAAAGTAAATTGCTTTGATTAACATAAAGTAGATTGCTATTTTTAAATACTAACAAAAATAAAGTAGTTGTTGTTATGAAATGTTAACTAAAATAAAATAAATTGCTTTGATTAACATAAAGTAGATTTCTATAACTAACCAAAATAAGGTAGCTCGCTATTTCTATTATTGCTATCATTAATTAGTCTCAATCTGTCAACAATTTCTGAGTTAATCCACACCTCCATCTCCTGGCCATTTACATTTAATGAAGCATTAACTAAGATAAAGTAGAGGCTACTATTAAGTAATGAATAAAGAAATAACACGTCATTTAATAATGAGACAAATAAATACAAATATCTTAGCAGTTAATGTGTCACTATCATCTCTTGTTCAATTTGTTCCATCTCCTTCTTTTCCTTAAAGGGGTGGTTAAGAGGTTCATGGTTGAGAGGTTACGTCTGGGATCTAATTGGATGGCCGAAGAATAAAAAGAATAACAAAGTTGCCAGAATATAAAAGCCAATTAAATCGTCGTCAGGTTAAGGAGAAACGCATGAGTGCAGTCATTCAGGTTAATGCCCAAGGAGAGACTTGTTGTCCCTTAATTAAAGTTACTGTCAGTAAGGTAGCTGGAAAAGAAGGACGAGGTTTAAGTCTATGCTCAAACACTACCTAGGCATTAATGCTGGTCCAAAATCCTCCAAGGACTGTCCCGCCAAATGATATATCCAACTTTAATCATGAAGAGATTTATATAGATGGAGAGCCCACGTTCAGAACACATTTTATGTCGTGAATATGGCCAACGAGGGCTCTATATCGTATATTATGTTTTACCTCTAGTTTGGTGGAGGCGCAAAACATGGAAGAGATTTGTGGCCCCAAGAAAACACAGAGGAAGGTGTCACCATAGTGCAATCACAGAGGTCAGTATGATATCATGTCGCGTTTATAAAGGTGGAGGTAATAATAACACGACCATTACAAGATTTGAATTGCAGAGGATAGGAGGGTACATCCATTACACGCTCCCAACCGCCGAAGTATTTACACGAATCACAAAAAACATTGCCAAAGAAGGGATTGAACAGACGTTTCAACCAATCACTTAGTTGTTATTATTACAACTTTTACTTATATACGTTTCGGCAAAGGAATGGATCGAACAACCATTCGTGCACATGATTTTGGTAGAGGGATGACCTTATAGCTGCGCATAAACGTGATTAGCAGAGGAAAGGGTATATACAACAAATGTCTATCGATCGCAGAGGTGAAGGTGTAACATCAATTACAGGGATGTGATTTTAGCAGCTCGCTTGAAGTGAAGGTAAAAAAAATACACCAATTTGAGAGGTGGCCTCAATCCAGCGATGAGTCCAGTGGGAAAATTCGCCCAGAAAAGTCAAGAATTCATAGATAATCTTCCAGCAATAAAAAAATTTCAATAAAATTTGCAGACAGAACTTCAATAAATGTATCCCTAGTCAGAACACAATTGGTAAAATGAAAACACGAGATTAACTGTTTTTCCAACCATAATACCCATCCAACAAAGACAATAGTGAGATCGCAAGGGCCCAAAGAAAAAGCTTCATGGGATGGTTGCAGGGATAACCAACACTATGAAAGAATTCCATACACAGAGACAGTTTTCGCTAGAGGGTGCAACCTACAATTGACCTAGGACAATAAAAAAGGTAGACAGTGGAAAGTTTTCCTTCACTTCACCATCCTCGAACAGAAAAGTAGGGCCTTGAGATCCATAGGTCTTTTAATGCTAAGGTGACGACCATAGATCAGGCTCCTGGCCGACTGCTTAGGTGAGGACTGGTGAGATAATGACAAAAGATAACCACCTCAAGGTCACAATCAACACACAAGGTGGTCATGACATGAGGGAATACGAAGGTCACGAAAATCAATCAACCGATCATTCAGCTAGGGTATAAAAATTTGAGTAAAGAAACTAGACAATCAATTTACCTACCTAATACAAAATTGTAGATCTAAATCATAAATCCTACAACATTCTATCATTCAACAAAGAAGAGTACCGTTTCCTTTTCACCTGCTCTGAGTGTCTTCCGCGTGCTCTGTGAAACTCCCTCTTGTTGACCGTCGAGACTACATTGGTACCTCCCAACCAACGCTAGGGGTACTCTTCTTCCCCCTTATCCCCCGAGCTACAAAGGGGCCACACACGCTATCCATAGATTTCGTCTAGCTCCCAACTCACCTCACAAGGCTGAGTTACCACTCCTCTCTGAGATGGGTGTCCCAACTCCCCACAAGTAAATCGGTCAAGTCAATATTTTTGTAGCGTAACGTTACGCAAACAGAATATGATCCTTTCTCCTTCTCCTTCCTTCATTATATAGATTTTCCCACTTCCTCTCTTTCATGAAATCTCATTTAATTAAAGTTTTTAAAATAAATTACTAAAAATTCTTCTCCACACAAGTGTCCCTCATCCCCTACATTTCTCCATTAATTTCTTTCTTTAATTAAGTAAATATCTTTATTTCCCTCACCCACCTAGAGTTACTCCTATAATCACTCCTAGGTGTCCCTAGATTCCTTTACAGGTTTTAAAGGATTTCCCTATTATGAAATTGCTAATTCAGTTTAAAATTAGAAAGCTCTTAATGTGGATTCCTTACTAAGTTGACTTCCCGTTGTTTCCCTTAAGTTCCCCTTTTTCCCCTTTTATGTTACCTCTTTTCCCAATTTCCTATTTTATTTTTATTTTCCATATTTACCCTTTTTACTAAGAACTAAAAAGGCAAGAGTGGAATTTAACCCCTTTCCCTTTTATCATTAAATTAGTAAAATTTATATTATCAAAAAGATAAAACATTTAATTCCCTCATTACATTTTATAACCACAGATTTCATTTTTATGAATAAATTAATTAATTTCTTACACCCTTCATGTTACAAATTTTATGAAGATCATAATTATCACCTAATTTGTTTTTATTTTAAATATTAATATTTAATTAATTAATTAATTAATTAATTTTTTTATTTTTATTTTTTAAAAAGGTAGACTAAATTTTATCACTAGCGTAATTTAGACTTAGACCTTAGATTTTGTACTGGGCGACAATCAATTAGGGAAATTGTTTTAAAAATACTTAAAACGTTAACTGTGCTAAGGCCTTCTAGGTTCATCCTTCTATCATCAACAACATGATGTGCCCCTTAGGATGCACTAGGTGCTCCAAGGGTGCCACTCACCTCATCTGTTCGTTTGTGCGACATGCCCTTCAGGATGCACTACGTGGTCCAAGGGTGCCACTTGCCTCTTGACTGATTGGTAGACATCAATAACCTCTGGAGTCAAGCCTCTGCAAGGTGATCTTGTAGGATCATTGTGAGAGACTATAGCAGTCTTCCCTCAAGACATCGTGGTTCCTCTCGAACTAGGTAATCGTTAACCTACAGTTCGAGACACCGCAGGAGTGCTAGTAGGCTGTGGCAAGGCTGTTGTCCAGACCTCTCCCTCAACATCTCGGGTAGTCGTGTGCGACCCCTTTACTCCATATGTGAGTCTGGTTGGCAAGCTATCGTCAACCTGCATCATCAACAAATCATGTTAGAACATATCCACATCATATCCTCTAATCAGATGCACTAATATCATAGTAAAACAATCAAACTCCAATGGCACACTCCCTAACTCGATCCGGAGTCCAAGGGGTTCCATTGATGCCTCCACATACTCAAGGTCCAAAACCCTACACACTCAATAAAACCAAGTCAATAACACCTATCTATGTCAAGAGGTAAAACAACATGTCATCATCCCATAACGCCTCATAATCAAAATAAAAACTTTTAATACCATAATAATCTAGATCACTTGTGAGCAAGTGTCCTCAAAGAATAAGTTTTCTCAGTGCAACAGAGTGGGATGTTACATACACCCCCTCTAGGTCTAAACTTCGTCCTGAAGTTTCACAGTATATATGCTGAAATAAAGTGTTTCACAGTATCATATGTCTATCTATCAAACAAAAATGGAAACTGCTGGCACATATCATATGTGTCCTCCCAGGTCACCGAGTGCGGACCATAATTTTCCCAATGGACCTTGACGTGATATACCATTCGACGTCGTAACTGTCGAACGTGATAATCTAAGATGCACATCGACTCAGCCGTGAGTGATCCCTCATATGATACCTACAAGGAACTCATGTTAATAACATGTGTAGGATCACTAATATAATGTCTCAAAATAGATACATGAAAAACGTCGTGCATACACCTCAAAGAATCAGGAAAGGCTAGTCAATAGGCCACAGGCCCCTTTCTCTCCACAATCTCAAAAGGTCCGACAAACCTAGGAGAGAGTTTAGCTCCCTTTCCAAACTTGATCAAACTCTTATGCGGTTTAACCTGTAAGAAGACTCGATCGTCGACTTCATAACTACGGTCAACTCGGTGCGCATCGACATAACTCTTCTGTCGATCCTGTGCTTCTTTAATCCTTTGTCTTATGGTTTTGATTTGTTATTCCATTTCTTGGATCGCTTATAGTCCCACCAGGACACTATCCTCAAGTCGACCCCAACTCAAAGGCGTCTGACATGGTTTCCCATAAAGAAACTCGAAATGCACCATCTTAATGGTGCTCTGGTATTTGTTGTTGTAAGAGAACTCTACTAGTGGGAAGAATTCTTCCCAATTCTTTTGTTGGTCCATCACGTACATGTGAAACATGTCCTCCAACATTTGGTTCATTCGTTCGGTCTGCCCATCAGCCTCCGGGTGATACACAGTACTAAAGTTAAGTTGGGTTCCCAAGGCCTCTTGGAAACTCATCCAAAATCGTCCAGTAAACACCAATCCTCAATCGAATATAATCCTCTAAGGCACGCCATGTAGAATCACAATAGCACTGATGAAAAATCTAGCTATGTCAAGTGCTTGATACATTGTACGCACATGAATAAAGTGAGCACTCTTTGTCAATGTGTCTAATACTATGAAAATTGAGTCATGCCTCCCTGTCGTTAGTGGCAATCCAACAATAAATTCCATCGAAATAACCTCCCATTTCGATTCTGAAATGGCATGTGGTTGTAGTAATCCTGCTGGGTGTCTATGTTCAGCCTTTACCTATTGACATTCTAAGAAACTGGCCACATAGTTGACTATGTCGGCCTTCATTCCCTTCTATAAGAATAAGGGTTTAAGGTCTGCCCTCATCTTCGTGACTCCCAGATGAGCCATGTATACCGCTCTATGAGCCTCGATTAGGATCAACATCCTCAACTCATCGTTGGGTGGTACGTAGATCCAAACTTTAAACCTTAATAAGCCATCGCTATCAAATGAAAATCCCTCAAATCGTGGCACCATCATTGTGTTTTTTCCGATAAAATCCTCGACCTATTTGTACCATTTGTCGCCACGTTGTAACGTTAGAATCTTTTCACGTAGATCCGTCTGAAGAGGTAACACCGAAAATATGCGTGGCCTCTGAATCAATGCATCCACCACTTGGTTCACTATTCCTTTTATGTAATCAATCTCGAAGTCGTACTCGCTAAGCAATCCCGACCAACGTCGTTGTCATGCATTCTCATCACTTTGCGTAAATATGTGTTGTAGTCCACAATGGACAGTCTTTAGTTCAATTTTTTGTCCAACAAGGTAGTGTCTCCAAACCTTCAAGGCATATACGATGGCTAATAACTCCAAATCGTGCATCGCGTAGTTCTCCTCATGCCTTCTCAGTTTCATCGAAATGTAAGCAATCATTCATCTGTCTTACATCAAGACTCTGCTTAAGCCTTCCTTGGATGCGTCAGTGCATACGAAGAAGTCTGCATTCATGTCAGGGACCTTTAGTATCGGTACAGTGGTCAACAACTCCTTGAGCCTCCAAAATGCTTCTGCGCATTTCTCGGTCCAAACAAACTTCTTATTTTTCTTCTGCAATTATGTGATCGCATTTGCTATATTCGAAAATCCCTTGACAAATCGTCGATAGTATCCTGCTAAACCCATGAAGCTACACACTTCTGGGACATTCGTAGGCACAAGCCATTCCATAATAGCCTCGACCTTGGCTGGATCCACGACAATGCCTTCGCCGAATATGACATGCCCTAAGTAGTGAATCCTCGATTGATAAAATGAGCATTTGGACAACTTCCCAAACAATTTTTGTTCTCGCAAACACTGTAGTACCAAGCGGAAGTTCTCATCATGCTCCTCTGTCGTATGAGATTAAATCAAAATATCATCAATGAACACTTGGACAAATTTGTCCAAGTACTCGCAAAACACCCCATTCATCAAACTCATAAATACCCTTGGGGCGTTTGTCAGTCCAAACGGTAAAATAGTAAACTCGTAATGTCCAAACCTCATTTTTAAGGTGGTATTAGGGACATCATCCTCCTTGATCCGTAACTAGTGATACGCTGATCGAAAATTGATCTTGGAGAACACCGTCGCACCCTTCATTTGATCGAACAAGTCATCAATAATCAACATTGGATATTGATTCTCTATCGTAGCCTTGTTCAATTGATGGTAGTCAATGTAAATCCTCCACCATGATCCATCCTTCTTTTGTATGAAAATAACAGGTGCACCCCACAGTGAAACACTAGGACGTATCAGTCCTAGGTCCAACAACTCCTTCAATTGCATTTTCAACTCTTGTAACTCCGGGGTTGACATCCGATAAGGCATTCCTGCTATCGGTTTAGTCCCCGGTTTTAGGTCTATGGTAAACTCCAAATCCCTCTCTGGTGGCATCCCAGGTAACTCCTACGGAAACACATATGCAAACTCTCTCACCATCGGAAGGTGTTCTAGACCTTCTGCTACTCCCTTCTTTTTTAATGCAAGGATTACATAAATCTTGCACCCCTTGCAAATGCTCCTCTAAAGTTGCAAGGAAGAGATGAACCTGAGGGAAACTCCCTGGTTCCGTCCTACAATCACACGTCTCTATCTGTTGTCATCGACCAAGCTCAACTTCTTTGTCTTACAGCTGAGTATCACCTCATGCGATTCCAACCAGTCCATACCAATCATGACATCATAAGATCCTAGGATTGTGACGTATAGGTTGGATCTAGTGACAAACTCTCCTAGGTTAAGGACATAGCCCCTAACCTTTCCTTCAACCTTTTGTTTGTCTCCCGAAGCCATCTCTACGAAGCTAAACTCATCCTGTTCAATTTCCTTTACCTTAATCATTTTTAGTGCTGCACCAGAAATGAAACTCTCGGTAGCACCGGGATCTATCAAAATACTAAGGGTCTAGTCAGAAACGATAGTTGTCATCTCGAGCACAGTTGACTGATGCTCTGCATGGGGGTTATTCACCGCTACATGAATCCAATGGGACTTACCCATATCTCCCATGGTAGTGGGTCCATATAATCCGGATGCTATGGTCCTCTCCATAGGGAAGTCACGCTGGTAGTGTGGCCCCTCACACATCTAACACCCCTTCTTTAGCCCAGTAGTCCTGGTACCCGAAGTAGAAGATGACAGCCCACCGGCTTGGAACCCTGGTATGTTCTACTGAACAGGCCTAAACTGTTGCTGTTCCGGTCGACGATACTACTAATGTTGTGGTCCTCGATAAGGTGTCTGTTGCTAAGGCATCGGTTGTCGAGGTGTAGTGAAGGTGGATCCCCTCTGGAAGCCATGGTATTTCAATGTATGTCTGGCTGGTGTCTGGTGCTATTGTGCTTCAGATGAAACCTGCCCTACTGGTCTCACTGGAGTCCTGGTCTGACCCCCACTGATAAGATCTTCCTTTTCTATGAGGGCCTTCTGGACGAGATCATGTAAGGTTTGAGTCATCAAAATCCTAACGTTTGAACGCAGGCTACCGTTAAGGCTGAACACAAACCTGTTGAACTTAAGTTTCTTAGTGTTAAGGTGTGGAGCATACCAGAGCAGCTCCATAAAATGGTTCTCGTACTCGGGCACCATACGACCTCCCTGTCGTAAGGCATGGAACTCATTGAGCTGACGCTCAATGAATTACTTTGAAAGGTACCTCTCTCGGAACTGTTCCTCGAATAGTTCCCATGACACGTCTTTGACGACCATGTTCAGTTGCGGTAGGAGCGTCTTTCACCCTAGAAAATCACTCCCCTTCAGTTGAAACACCACCATGCAGAAATTCATGTTAGAGGTATAATTGCGAAGTGTGAAGCACATCGCCATGTTCTCCAACCATGCCTCGGTGGCTGTGTTGTTCGAGGCACCAAAGAATTTGAGAAATTTGACCTTCTTGAGTTCAGGGTGAATGCTACTAGTACTAACCAGAGCGTGCAATGGAACCTCAGCAGGTGCCGGTGCCTTGGCCTCATCTCTATCCAAACGGATAATCAGTGCCTTGGACATGCATTGAAAAGATCTCATCATTCCGACTACATCACCAACTGTTATCTTCTCCTGTCCGAGAACCCGCTCGTCTCCTTGGGGGTTAGACCCCTCAGGTATGGATGCTACTGGAGGCGTCCTGCCTCCTCCCCTAGCACACCATCGTCTGCCTCCATGACATCCTCTAACCATGATTACCTGCACGCACACAAGTTAACTCGATCAACAATAGTATAATCAATCATTCACATCAAGGAAAGCCGTAGCGATCCCAAGTCGTGGGTTGAATCTTACTCTGATACCATATGTAACAAACAACCCATTCGTCAAGACATCAACCTCTCATAACAAGTGCAATATATTTTTTTTCCTATGTGTGCATGTGTACAAGGGTAATAAAGACATTATACTCTGCGTCGCAACACAACGACAAATCATGACGCATGCAACTGCGGCAACAACATAACGATCTAAGACTCACATCAAGCATCTACAAGCAATGAACGGCAATCAACCTACAAAATACATAAGACTGACTACCCGCTCGTTCTACCTTGCAATCGTTAGGACCTCCAGGACACATAAGAAATGCTCAAGCCTAGGTTCCCATCGATTTTGACCATTTAAGGTCTCAGGGCTGGCGACTGTTCTGAGGAACCAGGAGGTGTCTACATCCCACCCGACATAAGAAGACCAAGGCCACTAAGCTAAGGACAATCATCAAATAGAGTAAAGAACTCATCCATCGATCATGGCTAAATCGTCAAAATCTATGAACCCTTTAACAAAGGTTATCGTTCACTAAGGACACATCTAATTTACCGTCAATCATTAATGCACCCTCCAATTTAACATTACTTATAATCAATTTATCACGTCTAAGTAACCAATACTAGATCTATAATGAAAAGTCAAATGCATTCTCAATCATAGATCCAATGAGCACGTCTGGAAATTGCAATTAGGTCACTATTCACCAATCAACTTTAATTATTACACAATCCAAAAGGGAAATTCTAATTTAATCATATTCTCAATCTACTAGCCATTAGCATTAATTGAAACATTAACTAAATTAAAGTAGCTTGCTATTATTAAATACTATCTAAAATAAAGTAATTTCCTGTTCTGAAATGTTAATTGAAAAAAGGTAGATTTCTTTTATTAAAATAAAGTAGATTGCTATTTTTAAATACTAACAAAAGTAAAGTAGTTGATGTTATGAAATGTTAACTAAAATAAAGTAAATTGCTTTGATTAACATAAAGTAGATTACTCTTTTTAAATACTAACAAAAATAAAGTAGTTGTTGTTATGAAATTTTAACTAAAATAAAGTAAATTGCTTTGATTAACATAAAGTAGATTGCTATAATTAACCAAATAAGGTAGTTGGCTATTGCTATTATTTCTATCATTAATTAGTCTCAATCTGTCAACAATTTCTGAGTTAATCTACACCTCCATCTCCTGGCCATTTACATTTAATGAAGTATTAACTAAGATAAAGTAGACGCTACTATTAAGTAATGAATAAAGCAATAACACGAAATTTAGTAACGAGACAAATAAATACAAATATATTATCAGTTAATGTGTCACTATCATCTCTTGTTCCATTTGTACCATCTCCTTCTTTTCCTTAAAGGGGTGGTTAAGAGGTCCATGGTTGAGAGGTTACGTCTGGGATCTAATTGGATGGTCGAAGTAAAGAAAAAATAACAGAGTTGCCAGAATATAAAGTCTAATTAAATCATCGTCAGGTTAAGGAGAGACTCGTTGTCCCTTAATTAAAGTTACTATCAGTAAGGTAGCTGGAAAAGAAGGACGAGGTTTAAGTCTACACTCAAACGCTACCAAGGCATTAATGCCTGTCCAAAATCCTCCAAGGACTGTCCCACCAAATGATATATCCAACTTTAATTATGAAGAGATTTATATAGATGGAGAGCCCATGTTTAGAACACATTTTCTGCCATGAATATGGCCATCGAGGGCTCTGTATCATATATGTCATTTTACCTCCAGTTTGGTGGAGGCGCAAAACATGGAAAAGATCTATGGACCCAAGAAAACACAGACGAAGGTGTCACCATAGTGCAATTGCAGAGGTGAGTATGATATCAAGTCACGTTTATAAAGGTGGAGGTAATAATACAACAACCATTACAAGATTCGAATTGTAGAGGACAGGAGGGTACATCCATTACATGCTCCCAACCACAAAAGTATTTACACGAAGCAAAAAATGCATTGTCAAGGAAGCGATTGAACAGTCATTTCAACCAATCCCTTAGTTGTTATTATTACAACTTTTACTTATATACGTTTCGGCAGGGGAATGGATCGAACAACCATTCGTGCACATGATTTTGGCAGAGGGATGACCTTACAATTGCGCATAAACGCGATTGGCAGAGGAAAGGGTATATACCACAAATGTCTACCGATCACAGAGGTGAAGGCATAACATCAATTACAGGGATGCGATTTTAGCAGCTCGCTTGAAGTGAAGGTCAAAAAAATACACCAATTCAAGAGGTGGCCTCAATCCAGCGATGAGCCCAGTGGGAAAATTCACCCCAACAAAAATTTGCCTAGAAAAGTCAAGAATTCACAGACAATCTTACAGAAATAAAATGTTTCATTAAAAATAAAGAAGACGTCAACTTCTAGCCATATCACATTTTCATTAAAAAAAAAATCGCACACCCAACCTCAAGTAATAAAAGAATTTCAATAAAATTTGCAGACAGAACTTCAATAAATCTGTCCGTAGTCATAACACAATTGGTAAAATGCAGACATGAGATTAATTGTTTTTCCAACCATATTACCATCCAACGTAGACAATAGTGAGAGTGAAAGGGTCCAAAGAAAAAGGGTCATGGGATGGTTGCAAGGATAACCAACACTACACAAGAATTCCATACACATAGACACTTTTCTCTAGAGGGCGCAACCTACAATCGACCTAGGAAAATAATAGAGGTAGATGGTGGAAAGTTCGCCTTCACTTCACCATCCTCTCACAAAAAAACAAGGCGTTGAGATCCATAGGTCTTTTAACGCTAAGGCGAAAACCATAGATCAGGCTCCTGGCCGACTGCTCAGGCGAGGACCGGTGAGCTAGTGATGAAGGATAACCACCTCAAGGTCACAATCAACACATAGGGTGGTCATGACATGCGAGAATACGAAGGTCACGGAAATGAGTCAATCAATCATTTAGCTAGGCTATAAAAACTCTCAGTCAAGAAACTAAACAATCCGTTTACCTACCCAATACAAAATTGCAGATCTAAATCATAAATCCTACAACATTCTATCATTCAACAAAGAAGCATACTGTTACATTTTCGCCTGCTCCAAGTTTCGTCCATGCGCTCCGTGTAACTCCCGCTCACCGACCATCGAGACTACATCGGAACCTCCCAACCAACGCTAGGGGTACTCTTCTTCCCCCTTAGCCCCCCAAGCCGTAAAGGGGCCACACACACTATCCAGAAGTTTCGTCTGCCTCTCAGCTCACCTCGCAAGGCCAAGCTACCACTCCTCTCCGAGCTGGGTGTCCCAACTCCCCATAAGGAAATCAGTCAAGTCGATATTTCTGCAGCGTAACGTTACGGAAACAAAATATGATCATTTCTCCTTCTCCTTCCTTCATTATATAGAATTTTCCACTTCCTCTCTTTCCTAAAATTTCATTTAATTAAAGTTTTAAAAATAAATTCCTAAAAATTCTTCGTCGTACAAGTGACCCTCATCCCCTACATTTCTCCATTAATTAATTTCTTTAATTAATTAAATATCTTTATTTCCCTCACCCACCTAGAGTTACTCCTAGAATCACTCCTAGGTGTCCCTAGATTCCCTTACAGGGTTTAAAGGCTTTTCCTATTATGAAATTGCTAATTCAGTTTAAAATTAGCAAGCTCTTAAATGTGGATTCCTTACTAAGTTAACTTCCCGCTTTTTCCCCTTTTATGTTACCTCTTTTCTCTAGTTTCCTATTTTTTTTTTTTTCATCTTTCCCCTGTTTACTTAAAACTAAAAAGGCAGGAGTGGAATTTAACCCCTTTTCCTTTTATCATTAAATTAGTAAAATTTATATTATCAAAAGGATAAAACATTTAATTCCCTCATTACATTTTATAACCATAGATTTCATTTTTATGAATAAATTAATTAATTTCTTACTCCCTTCATGTTACATATTTTATGAAGATCATAATTATCACCTAAGTTGTTTTTATTTTAAATATTGTTATTTATTTAATTAATTAATTCTTTTATTTTTATTTTTATTTTTATTTTTTTTGAGAAGGTAGACTAAATTTTATCACTAGTGTAATTTAGACTTAGACCTTAGATTTTGTACTGGGCGACAATCAATTAGGGAAATTGTTTTAAAAATACTTCACACGTTAATTGTCCTAAGGCCTTCTAGGTTCATCCTTCTATCATCAACAACGCGACATGCCCTTTAGGACCCACTAGGTGCTCCAAGGGTGTCAGTCACCTCATCTATTCCTTTGCGCGACGTGCCCTTCAGGATGCACTACGTGGTCCAAGGGTGCCACTTTCCTCTTAACTGATTGGTAGACATCAATAACCCCTGCAGTCAATGCTCCGTTAGGTGAACTTGTGGGAGACTAAGGGATTCTAAGGAATAATGCCCCTACCTTATTGCGTACCCCTTAGAATCATAGTGAACGACTATCGCAGTCTACCCTCACGACATTCTGGGTCCTCTCGAACTAGGTAATAATTAACCTACAGTTCAAGCCATGACGAGAGTGTTAGTAGGCTATGGCAAGGATGATGTCCACACCTCTCCCTCAACATCTCCGGTATTTGTGTGTGACCCCTTTACTCCATATGTGAGTCTGTTCGGAAACCTATCGTCAGCCTGCATCATCAAAAAATCATGTCAGAACATATCCACATCATATCCTCTAGTCAGATACACTAATATCATAGTAAAACAATCAAACCTCATTGGGAGACTCCCTCACTCGATCCGGAGTCCAAGGGGTTCCATTGATGGCTCCGCATCGTCAAGTTCCAAAACCCTGCACACTCACTAAAACCGAGTCAATAGCACCTGTCTATGTCAAGCGGTAAAACAACATGTCATCATCCCATAATGCCTCATAATCAAAATCAAAAGTTTTAATAGCATAATAATGCGGATCACTTCCGAGAAAGTGTCCTCAAAGAATAAGTTTTCTCAGTGCACCAGAGTGGGATGTTACATACACCCCCTCTAGGTCTAAATTTCATCCCGAAGTTTCATAGTCTATATGCTGAAATAAAGTGTTTCATAGTATCATATGTTTATCTATCAAACAAAAATGGAAACCGCTGGCGCATATCATATCCGTCCTCCCAGGTCACCGAGTGCAGACTATAATTGTCCTATTGGACCTTGACTCGATCTATCATTTGACGTCATAACTGTCGAATGCGATGATCTAAGATGCAGACTGGCGTATCCGTGAGCACTCCCTCGTCTAATACCTGCAAGGAACTCATGTCAATAACATGTGTAGGATCACTAATATAATGTCTCAAAATAGATACATGAAAAACATCATGCATATGCCTCAAAGAATCAGGCAAGGCTAGTCGATAGGCCACGAGCCCCTTTCTCTCCACAATATCAAAAGGTCCCATGAACCTAGGAGAGAGTTTAACTCCCTTTCCAAACTTGATCGAACTCTTATGCAGTTTAACCTGCAAGAAGACTCGATCGCCGACCTCATAACTACAGTCAACTCGGTGTGCATCGGCATAACTCTTCTGTCGATCTTGCGCTTCTTTAATCCTTTGTCTCATGGTTTGAATTTGTTCTTCCATTTCTTGGATCACTTCTAGTCCCACCAGGACCCTATCCTCAAGTCGATCCCAACTTAAAAGTTTCTGAAACAATCACCCATAAAGAAACTCGAAAGGCTCCATCTTAATGGTGCTTTTGTAACTGTTGTTGTAAGCGAACACTACTAGTGGCAAGAATTCTTCCCAACGCTTTTGTTGGTCCATCACGTACATGCGCAACATGTCCTCCAATGTTTGATTCATTGTTTCGGTCTTCTCGTCAGTCTATAGGGGATACGCAGTACTAAAGTTATGTTGGGTTCCCAAGGCCTCTTGGAAAATCGTCCAAAATCATCCAGTAAACACCGATCCTTGATCAGATATAATCCTCTTAGGCACACCATGTAGCCTCACAATCTCACTAATGAAAAATCTAGCTATGTCAGGTGCTTGATACGTCCTACACACGGGAATAAAGTGAGCACTCTTCGTTAGAGTGTCTACTACTACGAAAATTGAGTCATGCCTCCTTGCCGTCAGTGGCAATCCAACAATAAATTCCATAGAAATAACCTCCCATTTCGATTCTAGAATGGCATGTGGTTGTAGTAATCTTTTTGGGTGTCTATGTTCAGCCTTTACCTGCTGACATTCTAGGCATCTGGCCACATAGTTGACTATGTCGGCCTTTATTCCCTTCTAGAAGAATAAGGGTTTAAGGTTTTCCCTCATCTTCGTGATTCTCGGATGAGCCATGTATACCACTCTATGAGCCTTTCTTAGGATCAAAATCCTCAACTCATTGTTGGGCGGTACATAGATCCGACCTTTAAACTTTAATAAGCCATCGCTATCAAATGAAAACACCTCAAATCGTGGTACCATCATTGTGTTTTGTCCGATAAAACCCTCGACATCTTTGTACCACTCATCGTCACACTGTAACATTAAAATCTTTTCACGTAGATTCATCTGAAGAGGCAACACCGAAAAGATGCATGGCCTCTGACTCAATTCATCAACCACTCGGTTCACTGTTCCTTTTATGTAAGTAATCTCGAAGTCATACTTGCTAAGTAATTCCAACCAATGTCGTTGTCGTGCATTCGAGTCACTTTCCGTAAATATGTGTTGTAGTCAACAATGGTCAGTCTTTAGATCAAATTTTCATCCAACAAGGTAGTGTCTCCAAACCTTCAAGGCATATACGATGGCTAATAACTCCAAATTGTGCATCATGTAGTTTCCTCAAAATGTAAGAAATCACTCATCTGTCTTGCATCAAGACTCCACCTAAGCCTTCCTTGGATGCGTCGATGCATACCAAGAAGTCCGTGTCCATGTCAGGGACCTTTAGTATCGGTGCGGTGGTCAACAACTCCTTGATCCTCCGAAATGCTTCTGCGCATTTCTCGGTCCAAACAAACTTCTTGTTTTTCTTCTGCAATTATGTGATCGGATTTGCTATCTTCGAAAATCCCTCGACGAACCGTCAATAGTATCTTGCTAAACCCATGAAGCTATGCACTTTCGGGACATTCGTAGGTGCAGGGCATTCCATAATAACCTCGACCTTGGTTGGATCCATGGCGATGCCTTCGTCGGAGATGACATGCCCTAAGTAGTGAACCCTCGATTGATAAAATGAGCATTTGGACAACTTCCCAAACAATTTGTGCTCTCACAAACACTGTAGTACCAAGCAAAAGTGCTCGTCATGCTCCTCCGTCATACGAGAGTAAATCAAAATATCATCAATGAACACTTGGACGAACTTGTCCAGGTACTCGCGGAACACCCCGTTCATCAAACTCATAAATACCCCTTGGGCGTTTGTCAGTCCAAATGGTAAAATAGTAAACTTGTAATGTACAAACCTCATTTTAAAGGTAGTTCTAGGGACATCATCCTCCTTGATCCGTAACTGGTGATACCCTGATCGCAAATCGATCTTGGAGAACATCGTTAAATCCTTCATTTGATCGAACATGTCATTAATTATCGGCAATGGATATTGATTCTTGATCATAGCCTTGTTCAGTTGACAGTAGTCAATGCAAATCCTCCATGATCCGTCCTTCTTTCATATGAAAATAACAGGTGAGCCCCACGGTGACACCTAAGATGTATCAATCCTAGGTCCAACAATTCCTTCAGTTGCATTTTCAACTCTTGTAACTCGGGGGTCAACATCCAATAAGACATTATTGCTATCGGTTCAGTCCCTGGTTTTAGGTCTATGGTAAACTCCAACTCCCTCTCTCGTGGCATGCCAGGTAACTCCTTCGGAAACACTTCTGCAAACTCTCTCACCACCGGAAGGTGTTCTAGACCTTCCTCTACTCCCTTCTCATTTAATGCAAGGATTGCATAAATCTTTCACCCCTTATGCATGCTCTTCCAAAGTTGCAAGGAAGAGATGAACCTCAGGTAAACTAGTTGGTTCCATCTTACAATCACACGTCTCTATCCCTCGTCATCGACCAAGCTCAACCGCTTTGTCTTACAGTTGAGTATCGCCATATGTGATTCCAACTAGTCCATACCAATCAGGACATCATAAGATCCTAGGATCGTGACGTATAGGTTGGCCCTAGTGACAAACTCTCCTAGGTTAAGGACACAACCCCTAACCTTTTGTCCAACCTTATGTTTGGCTCTCGAATCCATCTCTACAAAGATAAACTCATCCTGTTCGACTGCCTTTACCTTAATCCTTTTTAGCGCTGCACCAGAAATGAAACTCTTGGTAGCACTGGGATCTATCAAAATACTAAGGGTCTTGTAAACAATGGTACCTGTCATCTCGAGCACAGTTGATTGATGCTCTGCTTGGCGGTTATTCATTGTTGCATGAATACGATGGGCCTTGCCCATATCTCCCACGGTAGTGGGTCCAGCTGATCCAGACACTCTAGTCCTCTCCACGGGGCAGTTGCGCTAGTAGTGTGGCTCCCCACATGTTCAACACCCCTTCTTTGGCCTAGTAGTCCTGGTACCCAAAGTAGAAGATGACAACCCACCGACCTGGAACCTTGGTTTGTTCTGTTGAACAGGCCTAAACTGTTGCTGCTACAGTCGACACTGCTACTGATGTTGTGGTCCCCGATAAGGTGTCCTCTTCTGAGGCATCGGTCACCGAGGTATAGTGAAGGTGGATCCCCTCTGGAAGCCACGGTATCCTGGCGTATGTCGGGCTAGTGTCTGGTGCTGTTGTGCTCTAGATAAAACCTTCCCTGCTGGTCTTGCTAGAGTCCTGGTATGACCCCCGCTGATAAGCTCTTCCTCTACTATGAGGGCCTTTTGGATGACATCATGCAAGGTTTGAGGTATCAAAATCCTAAACTTTACACGTAGGCTAGCTTTAAGGCCAAACACGAACCTGTTGACCTTAAGTTTCTCAGTGTTAAGGTGTGGAGTATAGAAGAGCAGATCCATAAAACATGCTTCATACTCATGCACCATACGACCTCCCTGTCGTAAGGCATTGAACTCATTGAGCTGATGGTCAATGAATTCCTATGAAAGGTACCTTTCTCAGAACAATTCCTCGAACAGTTCCCATGACACGTCTTCGACGACCATGTTCAACTGTGGTAGGAGTGTCTTCCACCATAGAAAAGTGCTCCCCTTCAGTTGAAAGACTTCCATGCAAACCTTCCTGTTGGAGGTATAATCACGAAGTGTGAAGAACATCGCCATGTTCTCCAACCATGCCTCGGCGGATGCACCGTCCGAGGCACCAAAGAATTTGAAAAATTTGACCTTCTCGAGTTCACGATGAATGCTACTAGTACTAACCGGAGTGCGTGGTGGAAACTCAGCGGGTGTCGGCACCCTGACTTCATCTCTATCCAAACGGCTGATCAGTGCCTCAGACATGCATTGAAAAGATCTCATCATTCCGATTACATCACCAATTGTTATCTACTCATGTTCGAGAAATCGCTTGTCTCCCTGGGGGTTGCACCTCAGGTGTGGATGCTACTGGAGGCGTCGCGCCTCCTCCCCTAGCATCCCGTCGTCTACCTCTGCGGTGTCCTCTAACCATGATTACCTACACGCACAAAAGTCAACTTGATCAGCAACAGTATAATCAATCATTCACATCAAATAAAGTCGTAGTGATCCCAAGTTGCGGGTTGAACCTTTCTCAGATACCATATGTAACGAACCTCCCATTCGTCATGACATCAACCTCTCATAACAAGTGAAATATATTTTTTTTCGTGTGTGTGCATGTGTACAAGGGTAATAAAGACATTATACTCTGCATTGCAACATGACGACGAATCATGATGCATGCAACTGCGACAACAACATAATAATCTAAGATGCACATAAAGCATCTGCAATCCATGAATGACAACCAACCGACAAAATACATAAGACTGACTACTCGCCCATCATACCCTGCAATGGTTAGGACCTCCAGGACACATAAGCAATGCTCAAGCCAAGGTTCCCATCGATTTTGACCATTTAAGATCTCAGGGCTAGTGACTGTTCTGAGGAACCAGGAGGTGTCTACATCCCACCCGACACAAGCAGACCAAGGCCACTAAGCTAAGGGCAATTATCAAGTAGAGTAAACAACCCATCCATCGATCAAGGCTAAATGGTCAAAATCTACGAACCCTTTAACAAAGGTTATCGTTCACTAAGGAAACATCTAATTTACCATCAATCATTAATGTACCCTCCAATTTAACGTTACTTATAATCAATTTATCACGTCTAAGTAATCAATACTAGATCTATAATGAAAAATAAAATGCACCCTCAATCATAGATCCAATGAGCATCTCTGGAAATTGCAATTAGGTCACTATTCACCAATCAACTTTAATTATTACACAATCCAAAAGAGCAATTCTAATTTAATCCTATTCTCAATCTACTATCCATTAGCATTAATTGAAACATTAACTAAATTAAAGTATCTTACTATTATTAAATAGTATCTAAAATAAAGTAATTTGTTGTTATGAAATGTTAATTGAAAAAAAGGTAGATTGCCTTTATTAAAATAAAGTAGATTGTTATTTTTAAATACTAACAAAAGTAAAGTAGTTACTATTATGAAATGTTAACTAAAATAAAGTAAATTGCTTTGATTAACATAAAGTAGATTGCTATTTTTAAATACTAACAAAAATAAAGTAGTTGTTGTTATAAAATTTTAACTAAAATAAAGTAAATTGTTTTGATTAACATAAAGTAGATTGCTATAATTAACCAAAATAAGGTAGTTGGCTATTGCTATTATTGCTATCATTAATTAGTCTCAATCTGTCAACAATTTCTGAGTTAATCCACACCTCCATCTCCTGGCCATTTACATTTAATGAAGCATTAACTAAGATAAAGTAGAGGCTACTATTAAGTAATGAATAAAGCAATAACACGACATTTAATAATGAGAAAAATAAATACAAATATCCTATTAGTTAATGTTTCACTATCATCTCTTGTTCCATTTGTTCCATCTCCTTCTTTTCCTTAAAGGGGTAGTTAAGAGGTCCATGGTTGAGAGGTTACGTCTGGGATCTAATTGGATGGCCGAAGAATAGCAAGAATAACATAGTTACCAGAATATAAAGGCCAATTAAATCACCGTCAGGTCAAGGAGAAACGCATGAGTGCAGTCATTCGGGTTAACGCCCAGGGAGAGACTCGTTGTTCCTTAATTAAAGTTATTATCAGTAAGGTAGCTGGAAAAGAAGGACGATGTTTAAGTCTACACTCAAACACTACCCAGGAATTAATGCTGGTCCAAAATCCTCCGAGGACTGTCTCGCCAAATGATATATCCAGCTTTAATTATGGAGAGATTTATATAGATGGAGAGCCCACATTCATAAGACATTTTCTACCGTGAACATGGACAGCAAGGGCTCTCTATTGTATATGTCATTTTACCTCCAGTTTGGTGGAGGCGCAAAACATGGAAGAGATATGTGGCCCCAAGAAAACATAGAGGCATGTGTCACCATAGTGTAATCGCAGAGGTGAGTATGATATCAAGTCGAGTTTATAAAGGTGGAGGTAATAATAATACAACCATTACAAAATTTGAATTGCACAGGACATGAGGGTACATCCATTACATGCTCCCAACCACCGAGGTATTTACACGAAGCACAAAATGCATTTCCATGGAAGGGATTGAACATTCGTTTCAACCAATTGCTTAGTTGTCATTTATACATCTTTTACTTATATACGTTTCGGCAGGGGAATGGATCAAACATCCATTCGTGCACACGATTTTGGTAGAGGGATGACCTTACAGCTTTGCATAAACGCGATTGGCAGAGGAAAGGGTATATACAAAAAATGTCTACCGATCGCAGAGGTGAAGGCATAACATCAATTACAGGGATGCGATTTTAGCAGCTCGCTTGAAGTGAAGGTTAAAAAAATACATCAATTCGAGAGGTGGCCTCAATCCAGCGATGAGCCCAGTGGGAAAATTCGCCGCAAAAAATATTTGCCCAAAAAAGTCAAGAATTCGCAAACAATCTTCCAACAATAAAATGTTTCATTAAAAATAAAGTAGACATCAACTTCCAGCCATATCACGTTTTCATTAAAAAAAAATGAACACCCAACCTCCAGTAATAAAACAATTTCAATAAAATTTGCAGACATAACTTCAATAAATCTGTCCCTAGTCAGAACACAATTGGTAAAATGGAGACACGAGATTAATTGTTTTTCCAGCCATAATACCCATCCAACGTAGACAATAGTGAGAGCGCAAGGGCCCAAAGAAAAAGGGTCACGGGATGGTTTCAAGGATAACCAACACTACGCAAGAATTCCATACACAAAGACACTTTTCGCTAGAGGGTGCAATCAACAATCGACCTAGGACAATAACAAAGGTAGATGGTGGAAATTTAGCCTTTTCTTCACCATCTTCGCACAGAAAAACAGGGCGTTGAGATCCATAGGTATTTTAACGCTAAGGCAACGACCGTAGATCAGGATCCTGGCCTACTGCTCAGGCGAGGACTGGTGAGCTAGTGACGAAGGATAACCACCTTAAGGTCACAATCAATACATAGGGTGGTCATGACATGCGAGAATACGAAGATCACGGAAATGAATCAACCGATCATTCAACTAGGCTATAAAAATTTCAGTCAATAAACTAGACAATATGTTTACCTACCCAATACACAATTGTATATCTAAATCATAAATCCTACAACATTCTATCATTCAACAAAGAAGCGTATCGTTGCCTTTTCGTCTTCTCCGAGTGTTTTCCACGCACTCCGTGCAACTCTCGCTCACCGACCGTTGAGACTACACTGGTACCTCCCAGCCAATGCTAGGGGTACTCTTCTTTCCCCTTAGCCCCCCGAGCCACAAAGGGGTCACACATACTATTCATAGTTTTCGTCTAGCTCCCAACTCGCCTCACAAGGCTAAGCTACCACTCCTCTCCGAGCTGGGTGTCCCGACTCCCCACAAGTAAATCAGTCAAGTAGATATTTCTGCAGCGTAAATTTACGCAAATAGAAGATGATCCTTTCTCTTTATCCTTCCTTCATTATATAGAATTTCCCACTTCCTCTCTTTCCTAAAATCTCATTTAATTAAAGTTTTTAAAATAAATTCCTAAGAATTCTTCTCTATACAAGTGTCCCTCATCCCCTACATTTCTCCATTAATTAATTTCTTTAATTAAGTGAATATCTTTATTTCCCTCACCCACCTAGAGTTACTCCTACAATCACTCCTAGATGTCCCTATATTCCCTTACAGGTTTTAAAGGCTTTCCCTATTATGAAATTGCTAATTCAATTTAAAATTAGAAAGCTCTTAAATGTGGATTCCTTACTAAGTTGACTTCCCTCTTTTTCCCTTTTTATGTTACCTCTTTTCCCTGGTTTCCTATTTTATTTTTATTTTCCCTCTTTCCCCTTTTTACTTAGAACTAAAAAGGAAGGAGTGTAATTTAACCCCTTTCCCTTTTATCATTAAATTAGTAAAATTTATATTATCAAAAAGATAAAACATTTAATTCCCTCATTACATTTTATAACCACACATTTCATTTTTATGAATAAATTAATTAATTTCTTACTCCCTTCATGTTACAGATTTTATGAAGATCACAATTATCAGCTAAGTTGTTTTTATTTTAAATATTATTATTTAATTAATTAATTAATTCTTTTATTTATTTATTTTTTATTTTTTTAAAAGGTATACTAAATTTTATCACTAGCGTAATTTAGACTTAGACCTTAGATTTTGTACTGGGTGAAAATCAATTAGGGAAATTATTTTAAAAATACTTAAGATGTTAATTGTCCCAAGGCCTTCTAGGTTCATCCTTCTGTCATCAACAACGCGACGTACCCTTCAGGTTGCACTAGGTGCTCCAAGGGTGCCACTCACCTCATTTGTTCCTTTGCATGACATGCCCTTCAGGATGCACTACATGGTCCAAGGGTGCCACTCGCCTCTTGACTGATTGGTGGACATCAATAACCCCTAGAGTTAATGCTCCTCTAGGCGAACTTGTGGGATACAAAGGACTTCTAAGAAATAAGGCCCCTGCCTTATTGCACGCCCCTTAGAATCATCATGAGTGACTGTCGCAGTCTGCCCTCATGGCATCGTGGGTCCTCTCGAACTAGGTAATCGCTAACCTACAGTTAAAGCCATGGCAGGAGTGCTAGTAGGCTGTGGCAGGGCTGTTGTCCACACCTCTCCCTCAACATCTCTGGTAGTCATGTGCGACACATTTACTTCATATGTGAGTCTGTTCAACAAGCTATCATTAGCCTGCATCATCAACAAATCATGTTAGAACATATCCACATCATATCATCTAATCAGATGCACTAATATCACAGTAAAACAATCAAACCCCAATGCCACACTCCCTGCCTCGATCTAGATTCCAAGGGGTTCCATTGATGCCTCTGCATCCTCAAGGTCCAAAACCCTGCACACTCAGTAAAACCGAGTCAATAGCACCTGTCTATGTCAAGCGATAAAACAACATGTCATCATCCCATAACTCCTCATAATCAAAATCAAAACTTTTAATAGCATAATAATTCGGATCACTTGCGAGCAAGTGTCCTCAAAGAATAAGTTTTCTCAGTGCACCAGAGTGGGATGTTACAAATATAATATTACTTTATTAATAATTTATTAATATATTATTTTATTAATGTATTTATACATTATTAAATATTAATAGTAAATAATTAATTAATACATTAATATAATGTCTAAACTAAAGTATCAATAAATTAATATATATTTTAATGTATTAATATAGTATGTTACTAATAAAATACATGAATTAAACATTGATATATTATTAATGTAGCAATACATTAATAATGTATTATAGTAATACATTAATATAATATATACATTAATAAAGCATTTATGCATTAAAAAAGCATTTAAATATTTAAAATTACATTAAAATATTACATTATATTACACTAAACTATTAATACGAAAATAAAATAAAATTTAATGTTTAAAGATATTATAATTAATATATTTATACATTAATAATTAATATGTTAATGTATTAATCAAGTATTTATAAATTATTAAATAATACAATAATAAAGTATTAATATAATAATAAAGTAATCGTTTAATAATATATTATTAAAGTATAATAAAAATCCATGGTATGGTTAAGAGTGATAGTTTACTCTTCATCATGAGTATGGTTAACTATGGTAAACGATGACTCCATGGTTGACCATTAGAGTGGTTGACTATAGTTTACTCTAATCATGGTTGATATGGTAGACTATGCTTGACCATGACCATAACCATCGGTATGTATCACCACAAATGCCCATGCCCATGACTATGTGTGTCGTACGATAATTTGTTATATTGATATTTGAAATGTTTGTCACAATGTGACGTAGAGAGATATTTTGTTTTATTTTGAAAACCATATATTTTTATAACAAATAATATATATATATATATATATATATATATATATATATATATATATATATATATATATATATATATATATATATATATATATATATATTGGGAAATGTTCGTAACATTGAAACATTGAGAATTTTGAAGACATTGAAACGTTGGGAATTGTTTGTCACAATGTGACTTTGGGAAATGTTCATCGCAATGTGACATTGAAAAATATTCATCGCAATGAGACACTGGGAAATGTTCGTCACAATGCGACATTGGGAAATGGGTGTCACAATCAGACATTGAAAAATGTTCATCACAATGAAATGTTAGGAAATTCCCGTTACATTGTGATGTTCTGAATTGTTCATCAGAATGCAACATTAGGAAATTTTTGTCACATTGCAACATTGGGAAATGTTCATCACAATGAGACATTATGACATTGGAAAATGTTCGTCAAATGAAAGATTGGAAAATGTTCCTCACAGTGAGACGTTGGGAAAGGTTCGTGACATTGCAACGTTGGGAAATGTGTGTCGCAATGTGATGTTGGAAAATGTTCATCGCATTGCGGAATTGTGAAATGTTAAAAAAAAAGAGACGTTGAGAAATGTTCGTCACAACGTGACATTGTGAAATGTTCGTCACATTGCGACAATGGGAAATTTTCATCACAATGCGAAGTTAGGAAATGTTCATCACATTGTGACAATGGGAAATGTTCATCACAATGCGATGTTAGGAAATGTTTGTGAAAATATGACGTTGGGAAAATGTTCATCATAATGCGACACTGGGAAATGATTGACACATTGCAATGTTGGAAAACGTTTGTCACAATATGATGTTGGGAAATGTTCATTATTATTTGATGTCGGGAAACACATGACACATTGTAGAATCATCTTTTGTTTTTTTAGTGATGGGAAATGGTCATCACAATGTGACATCAAGAAATTTTCCTCACATTGCGACATTGGAAAATGTTAATCGCATTGCGATGTTGGGAAATTTTCATCACAATGTAATGCATTGAATCATATTTTACTTTGTAGACAATTATGGATACTTGTCCTAAGGACATTGATAAAAAATCATCTTCAACTTTGGAGATAATAAATTATACTAGTGATAAGAACATTGATAAAAAATCATTCAATAATTTATACACGTATTGAAGACATTGATAACAAATCTACTTGATATATATGTTTTAGATGATGATTTATATTTTTTCTAAGAAAATTGATAGAAAATCAACTTTAAAATTGCAAATGATGATTTATCCTTTTTATAAGGACATTTAACTAACTATCACAACGTTGGAAAATGTTCTTCACAATGCAATGTGTGGAATCATCTTTTTCTTTGTAGAAAATTATTTATACTTGTCCTAAGGACATTGATAGCAAATCAT
>JZKD02S0814378.1:295790-330699 GCA_000966675.3 Picea glauca | reverse complement strand
GTAAAGTGAGAATCTTCTCACGTAGATTCATTTGAAGAGGCAACACCGAAAAGATGCGTGGCCTCCGACTCAAAGCATCTGCCACTCGGTTCATTGTTCCCTTTATGTAAGTAATATCGAAGTCGTACTTGCTAAGCAATTCCGACCAACGCCGTTGTCGCGCATTCAGGTCGCTTTGCGTAAAAATGTGTTGTAATCCACAATGATCAGTCTTTAATTCAATTTTTTGTCCAACAAGGTAGTGTCTCCATACCTTTAAGGCATATACTATGGCTAATAACTCCAAATCATGCGTCGCATAGTTTTCCTCATGCCTTCTTAGTTTCCTCGAAATGTAAGCGATCACTCATCCGTCTTGCATCAAGACTCCACCTAAACCTTCTTTGGATGCGTCAGTGCATACCAAGAAGTCTACTTCCATGTCAGGAACCTTTAGTATCGGTGCTGTTGTCAACAACTCCTTAAGCCTCCTAAATGCTTCCGTGCATTTCTCTGTCCACACAATCTTCTTGTTTTTTTTCTACAACTCCGTGATCAGACCTGCTATCTTTGAAAATCCTTCGACAAACCGTCGATAGTATCCTGCTAAACCCATAAAACTACACACTTCTGTGATGTTCGTCGGCACAGGCCATTCCATAATAGCCTCAACCTTGGCCGGATCCACGGCGATACCTTCGTCGGAGATGACATGCCCTAAGTAGTGAATCCTAGATTGATAAAAAGAGCATTTGGACAGATTCCCATATAATTTGTGTTCTCGTAAACATTGTAGTACCAAGCACAAGTGCTTGTCATGCTCCTCCGTCATCCGAGAGTAGATCAAAATATCGTCAATGAATACTTGGACAAACTTGTCCAAGTACTCGCGGAACACCCCGTTCATCAAGCTCATAAATACCCCTAGGGAGTTTGTCAGTCCAAACGGTAAAACAGTAAATTTTTAATGTCCAAATCTTGTCTTAAAAGCGGTCTTAGGGACATCATCCTCCTTGATCCATAACTGGTGATACCCTGATCGCAAATCGATCTTAGAGAACATCGTCGCAATCTTCATCTGATCAAACAAATCGTCGATTCTTGGTAAGGGGTACTGATTCTTGATCGTAGCCTTGTTCAGTTGACGATAGTCAATGCAAAGCCTCCACGGTCCATCCTTCTTCCGAATGAAAATGACTGGTGCACCCCACGGTGACACACTAGGACGTATCAGCCCCAGATCCAGCAACTCCTTCAGTTTCATTTTTAACTCTTGCAACTCTGGGGTTGACATCCGATAAGGCGCTCGCGCTATCGATTCAGTCCCTGGTTTCAGGTCTATAGTAAACTCCAATTCTCTTTCCGGTGGCATCCCAAGCAACTCCTCTGAAAATACGTCTGCAAACTCCTTCACCACCGGAAGGTGTTCTAGACCTTCAGCCACTCCCTTTTCGTTGAGCGCAAGGACCGCATAAAGCTTGTACCCCTTGCGCATACTCTTCTGTAACTGTAAGGAAGAGACGAACCTCAGGGATACTCCCTGGTTCCATCCTACTATCACACGTCTCTTTCCTTCATCATCGACTAAGCTCAACCGTTTCGTCTTATAGTTGAGTATCGCCTCATGCGATTCCAACCAATCCATGTCGATCACAATGTCGTAAGATCCTAATATCGTGACGTATAAGTTGACCCTCATGACAAACTCTCCCAGGTTAAGGGCACAGCCCGTAACCTTTCCTCCGACCTTCTGTTTGGCTCCCGAATCCATCTCTACAAAGCTAAACTCGTCCTGCTCGACTACCTATACCTTAATCCTTTTCAGCGCTGCACCAGAAATAAAACTCTCAGTAGCACCTGAGTCTATCAAAATACTAAGGGTCTGGTCAGCGACAGTACCTGTCGTTTCGAGCACAGTTGACTGGTGCTTTGGCTGGCGGTTATTCACCACTGCATGAATTCGATGGGCCTTGCCCATATCTCCCACTGTAGCAGGTCCGGCTGATCTAGATGCCCTGGTCCTCTCCACAGGACAGTTGCGTTGGTAGTGTGTCTCCCCACACGTCCAACACCCCTTCTTCGACCCAGTAGTCCTCATGCCCGAAGTAGAAGATGACTGCCCACCGGCCTGAAACCCTGGTCTGTTCTACTGAACAGGTCTAAACTGCTACTGCGGGCAACGCTGCTGCTACTGCTGTGGTCCTCGGTAAGGTGTCTGCTACTAAGGCGGTGGTCGTCGAGGTCTAGTGAACGTGGATCCCCTCTGGAAGCCACGATATCCCGGCGTATGTCTCGCCGGGGTCTGACGCTGCGGTGTACCAGCGAAACCCTGCCCTGCTAGTCTCGATGGAGTCCTGGGCTGACCCCCGCTGATAAGCTCCTCCTCTACTATGAGGGCCTTTTGGACAACGTCGTGCAAGGTTTGAGGCATCAAAATCCTAACCTTTGCACGCAGGCTGCCATTAAGGCCAAATATGAACCTGTTGACCTTGAGCTTCTCAGTGTTCAGATGCGGAGCATACCGGAGCAGCTCCAAAAAACGTGCCTCGTACTCGGGCACTGTACGACCTCCCTGTCGTAACGCGTTGAACTCATTGAGCTGACGCTCAATGAATTCCTCAGAAATATATCTCTCTCAAAACCATTCCTCGAACAGTTCCCATGACACGTCTTCAATGACCATGTTTAGCTGCGGCAGGAGCGTCTTCCACCATAGAAGAGCGCTCCTCTTTAGCTGAAAGACCGCCATGAGGACCTTCATGTTGGAGGTATAGTCGCGAAGTGCGAAGCACATCGCCATATTCTCCAACCATGCCTTGGCGGCTGCGCCATTCGGGGCACCAAAGAACTCGGGAAATTTCACCTTCTCGAGTTCACGGTGAATACTACTAGTAACGGTCGGTGCGCGCGGCGGAACCTCAGCAGGTGTCGACACCCTGGCCTCATCTCTGTCCAATCTGCTGATCAGCGCCTCAGACATGCGCTGGAAAGATCTCATCATCCCCACAACGTCGGCAACTGCGATCCGCTTTTGTCCAAGGACCTGCTCGCCTCCCTGGGGGTTAGACCCCTCAGGCGTGAATGTTGCTGGAGGCTTCACGCCGCCTCCCCTAGCACCCCGTCGTCTTCCTCCACGGCGTCCTCTAACCATGATTACCTGCACACAGACAAGCAGCTCAATCAGCAACAGAAAATCAATACTATCATGTCAACGGAACCCGTAGTGAATCCCAAGTCGCGGGTCGAACCCGCTCTGATACCATATGTAACAACCTCCTCTTCCTTACAACAACCATTCTAGTAAATAGGTGCAATTTTTTTTTTTTTTGTGGTGTTTAAGGTGTGTGCGCGCATGTAGAAGTAACAACACACTTGACTCTATGTCGCCCCTTGACAACCAACAAGACGCGACCACGGTGTTCATCGCAAGAAGACAAAAGAATACGACGAGTAACTGCAAACAAAATAAGACCATAGGCAACGTGCACAACGCAAACATTTAGCGACAAGGTAAAACTGACTGCTAATTACGACCGACCTCCCGCCCGTCCTACCCTGCAAGGTTAGGACCTCCAAGACACATAAGCAACGCTCAAGCCCGGTTTCCCATCGTCTTTAACCATTTAAGGTCTCAGGGCTGGCGACTGTTCTGACGAACATGGAGGTGTCTACATCCCACCCGACACAACAGAACAAGCAACCAACTGACCACAATCAAGTACAACATAAATAAGAAGAACAATGCGCCCCTTCCGGAAGGCGCGTGACAAGGACTCTGACAACGAACGCCCAAGTTCACAAAATCCAGACTCAACAATCTCTCATTCAACTAACTCCAAGTAAATGATTGTGCGGAATTCCAGGACGTTCCATCTGGTGTGTCTTATCAACATCAAGAGATTACACTAACGCCACAATAAGAAACCCTAACATTTCATTTCTAAATTTCAAAATACTGAAATAAATGAAAGCCATACATTCAACTCCAATCTTGTAATCTCGCTATACGGTGAGAACAATACAATTTCATATTTCACTTTATATTACAATATGAAGTTTATGAACAACTAAACCCTCACATATGTATGCCATAACATTCTTCCTTCCCCTTCAGCAACAATTTATCATCACATTATAGGTAACCCTTTCTCGAAATAACAATATAATTTCATAGTTAAACTGGCAATATATAACATTGCAAATTCATATGTCATTAAAAGTAAGGCAACATTGAAGGGGACGAATATCCATATATAAGGCAATATTTAAAGATGGAAGTTTCTCACCTTTGAAATACAAGGAATAGCAACATAATAAAATTTAGCAAGTATGTGGTATGCTTCTTTGCAATAATCAATTTAACAAGTATGTGGCTTATCTCATTAACCCAAATTTGTTTATAAGGCATGTCATTTAAAAATATCTAGTCATTATGCTCCACTAATATGTATTCTAATTCAAACACTAACATATTTCAAATATTTATTCAATCTAATATCAACATATATATTATGTACTAATATAATTATAATTATATAGTTATATATATAATTAAAGTATGTCTAAAAAGTTAATTTAAAATAGTTCTAAAACCTTAATTTATTGATAATTTCTAGTTTCCACTCCAACTATCAATTATGGAAAACTCTATACTTAATGTCATAACTACACCATTTCTACATAAATACAAGAACATAACTTTGATTTCTTAAATTTAGAATTGTAATATAAACTTCTTAGACAACACAAATTTTAGGTTTAGAAATAAATATTAATTCTTTTAATCAATTGTTATGTCATGTACTATTTACTTAATGTTCCTAACTACACCATTCTACCTAAATACATTAACATAACTTGATTTCTTAAATTTAGAATTGTAATATAAATTTCTTAGACAATACAAATTTTAAGTTTGGAATTAAATATTAATTCTTTTCATCAAATGTTACATTAGGTGCTTTTTAATTATATCAGGAATGTTACTTGTTAAGGTTCAAGGAAGCGGCATAACCTCCATTAAATCGACACTACCATATCTCTAACAGTAATTAACATGACAGCGTTCAAGACGATAATTAAAGGTATCAATTTTAAAATGGCAGGAAGTCAATTCGCTGTAATTGTTTAATGAATTTTTTTTTTAAAAGAAGTGCCGATTATGGCCATCTTAGTCCTAAGGCAGCGAGGATAATCATGATATAATGACCATTGAACCCTATAACTGTAGCAATGACAGGCAATGGTAAAGCCCTATAATATCTCACGCAATCAGCCATGACAGCAGGGACCAGCACCACAGGCGGCGCAGTAATATTCAATTTGGATTGACGTTGCAAAGGCCATGTAATAAAAAGGGGTAGCGAGCGTGGGAGTTATTATAAAATAAAAATTGTCATGGAAATTGTCAGTCAACGCCCTAACCTCAATTTTTAAATGCATTCTAGAATGACAGGTTTACAGCACGATGCCAGAGAATACGGCAGTACCGTTTAACTAGAACCGCAGGGTAGTTAAATTTTCTGTCCATCATCCTGCGCACAAGTGTAAGGAAAATCGTCCCACAGAAGGGCGCACCGGGGTTACTCATATCATCTGTCCCGACAGCGAGCGCGCAGTGGCAACAAACGAGCCAGGCGCAGGCATTCGAGCTCAACACGCTGAGGTTGAAGAGCCGAAAGGAAAGGGGTTAGCCTCTGCCTCAACGCCGAGGATTCAACACCAACTGCAGAGGTTCTCATGCAGAGGTAAGCAGGAACGCGATGAACATACCCCCCCTCCCCCACGCAGAGTTTGTTCACTTTAGAACGCCGAAATTAAAAGAGGATCACGCAGGGGTTGCCCTGCGGAAAAAAAAAAAAAATGCAGGGAAGGAGCCATGAAACCGCTCCCCATCCTAATTGGAATTGCCCATGATCATAACAGGAATCACCATACCAAATTAAAACGCAGAAAGGAATTTCCCACCGAAAATAAAGGCCACCGACTTGGAGTTTTCCCACAGAGAAACAAAAACCTCAACATTGGGTTTGCCCACATAGAATAAAACAAGTTCGTGCACAGAAAAAGGGCCATCCAAATTACAAGAAGGGATTAGAAAGAGTATATACATGAGCAAAAGGACCCAACCGCCCCAGTGATTCGAGAATTACGGAAGGGAGAACATGCAGCAGAAATGATCAACAGATTTAACTAATTTCAGAGATGATCAACAGATTTAACTAATTTCAGAAATGATCAACAGATTTAAGAAAGGTCAACGTTTGAGCACATGCCAATATCAATGACTGCGAATGGATTTCAGACCCAAACAACAAATTCAATAAATGTCCACGTTTGAGAGCACGCCAGAAAGCCACGATTGCACACACCAAGAAATCAAATTTCGACCATTCCAGAAATGCAAGCGATTTTCATTGAAGATTCCAGTAACTCAACACAGTCCTAAATTATATCAGCCATCGTTTTATACCGTACAGAACGTCAGATAAAAGATATAACAATGCTATTAAACATTCACATTCCAGATTTTTGGCAGAAGGATTTCACAAGGACCAAGCGACGAATGGAAGGGGAAATACAACATAAATAACATTAAAGCTGCCGAATATAAATGCATTATACTTTACCAATTTAAACCATACCGTAGTCTTACGCCCGCTTTTGAAGACGTCCCACGCTCCGTGCCGCGTCCCGCGCTCCTTCCCGCTCCCGCTTACCGACCGCTGAAGGCTCACCGATACCTCCCAGCCAAACGCTAGGGGTACTCTACTTCCCCCTTAGCCCCCCGAGCCGCAAAGGGGCCACACAAGAACTAGATATATCACTAGCTTCTCAGCTCGCCTCCACGGCTGAGCTACCACCCCAAACAAAGCTGAGATACACCCAACTCCACACAAGAAAATCTGTCAAACCACAATTCGGTAGCGTAACATTACGCTAACCGATCATCCCCCCTTTCTTTCCTTTCCCTTTCTTTTATAGAAAAATTGAGACTCACCTACTTTCCTAATTGTCAATTAATTAATTTTTTTTGACAAACCCCTAAAAATCTCCGTCGTCCAAGTGTCACTCATCCCTCGGGTTCTCCAATAATTAATTTATTTTTAATAGATAAAAGTCTAAATTCCCTCACACCCCCAAAATCGCTCCTTAAATTTCTCCTAGGGTTCCTAGATCCCCTCTCATGCTTTTATTCACTTTCCTAAAAAACTGTTTCTGAAATTTAGTAATTCATTAAATGTTGATTCCCTTTTTGCTTTTTACCCTATGTCTCCTACTTTCCAATTTTTAAGTTTCCTTATTCCAAGTTTCCTTATTTTTATATTTTTCTTTTTATTTCTCTCTTTCCATTACTTATTATTATTATTATTATTTTTTATTTTTGCTAAAACCCCCAAATGATAAATGCGCTTAATATTCTTTTCAATATATAACCAAATATTTTTATTATTATTATTATTTTTTTTTGAAATCCTAAATTTTATACTCCCTTCTTTAATACTTTTTAATTCTTCTTTAAAATGTAAACACCATGGGTTTCGCTTAAATTAACCCCCCCTCATTACTTTATCCCCGTTACTTTTTAGAAGACTTTAATTAACTCCTAGGTGGGTGTTAGTTTACGCCCTAGGTTTATTTTTGGAGGATCTTTTCTTAAGGCTGGTCAACTTTATCTTAGAGATGTTTTAATCTAGGTTTGATTGAATAGGGAGACAATTTAATTAGGGGAGTCGTTTTTAAGGATTTTATCAGGCGTTAAGATCTAGGGTCATCTAGGTTGTCTCATCATTATCCTAAATGCGAGATGCCCTTCAGGACGCACAACGTGCTCCAAGGGTGCCACTCGCCTTGCTTGCTTCGGTGGCGCGACATGCCCTTTAGGACGCACCACGTGCTCCAGAGGTGCCACTCGCTGACTTGTAATTTTCTGCGCGACGTGCCCTTGATAATGCTATCGTAAGGCTCTTGATAATGCCCGTCATCTCAATATTCATCCTACTAAAGAATACATCGGGAAACAGGTTCGGTCATTATGCAAATCGATTTGATTGTTGTTACATGTTGTATGTATATGTTCACATATCTAATGGTGTAAAATTGGGTATATATACACTGATATATTATATAACTTAATGTTTAATGCTTGCTGTATTATTGTGGTGTAAATTTGGGTGTATATACACTGATATATTATATAACTTAGTGTTTAATGCTTGTTGTATTATTGTTGTATATGCAATAACAAGATTTCATTATAAATAAATAAAAAATTATATATTTTGTTTTAAATTTTAGCATTAGAAAGTGACAATAAATTAAGAAAAATAACAACTCAATCTTTAACTTCATATAAAATAGCATGCAGAGATTGCTATTACTTATTATAGTACTTCCCTATTAAGGGCCTAATGAAAAAATCTCCTATATTATATAAGAAGCCGTGAATTTCATATAACTTCATAAAAATGCATTGTATCGAGATGGTTATTCATGGAATTGTAAGGGAATGGGTATTAATGAAATTAAAAAGGAAAAGGGAAAACGAAATAGAATAAAAGGTTGCGCTGAGATTTTTTTTTGATAAGGTCTCGTTCTAAACTAATCTAACAGTAAAAAAAAATCTCCTCACAATTAAAAAAAAACATTAAATCCAGATTTATAAAATCTCTTGAGAATTAAAAAACATTAATTTTTAACACTAAAAATCCACATATCCTTCGTAAGAGCAATAATATATAGTTTACCAGTGTCCTTAATATATAGAAATTTTGGCTTAATATTGGTAGATAGTTTAATATTTAGCTTAAACTAAATATAGTTTAAGCTAAAAGAAATAATATATTGGTGGACTTCGTAAAAGGAATAATATCTTAAATAAAAATACTAATAGAGTAAAAGAAATATTATGATATTAAATATATCATAAAATTTGAGGTTAAATTATATTTAATATCTTAAAAACAATATATATTGGTGGATAGTTTAATACAATGTTTTATAATATGTAATCTTGAGCAGTTGGGAAAAATCCAGAGAATTAACACAGATAAGAGAACAATAAAGCTTTTCTCCGACATTATTCTTGAACTTGACTCGGCCCATATCTTCCCTGGTCGCGGATAGCTAATAAAGGCTATCGTAAGGCTCTTGATAATGCCGGTCATCTCAATATTCATCCTCATTATGCAAATCGATTTGATTTTTTTATATGTTCAAAGTTACATGTTTTTTTTTTTTAAATAAAAAAGGGTGGATCCTATTATATTAGCAAAAAGAGCATACAGTAACTGTTGATGATGCCAGTTGTCCCGCTTGAACAAGAAACCGAGACAGCTGGATCTCCTGTGCTAGGTGTGGCTCTGTTACCAAAACATACATGAGAATGCCCTGCCCGATGGAAATCAAGGATATTATGCTAATAAGTTTCAAGTATTGTGCCATAACTAGATGTAAAGAAACTGAACATGCTAACTGAACTAAAACAACAGAGATACTTCTAACCAGAAGCTTCAGTGAATCTATTTGCCTGTACGCTGTCGCTCGTTCCTCTTCTGTTGCCAGCCTACTGGAAGCGAGTATGTCTGGCACACGTCGGACACTGCCGCTGTGGAAGATTCTTGGAGTGGGCCGCAAAGAACATGTCCAACCTTTGGTCCATCCTGGCAAGGCGAAAAACTTGGTCGTCCATTAGACTCCTGAGCTCGAAGATGAGAGGAAGGTGCCATAATTCGAAGAAGGATGGTTGTTCCAATCCTCTGCTGACGTCGGGTGCTTGTGCCCTGGAGTCCCTCGCTGCTCTGGTTGAAAGCCCTGGTGGCTCCTCCGTCCCTGTGGCGCTATCAGGAGGGGTTTTGGAGTCCCTCGCTGCTCTGGTCGAATGCCCTGGTGGCTCCTCTGTCCCTGTGGTGCCTTCGGGAGGGGTTTCCTCCTCCATGATGCAGGTTGGGAAGAAGTCCTCCATGCTTTCGGAGGTGAGGTTCCGCAGGATGTCCCTGAGCGGGAGCGTGCTTTCCTTTTCCAAGTCAATTGAGCGGTGGCTTTGCATAGCCTCTTCGAGACTAATTTCCTCTACATACGCCATGGGAGGCATCCATGGTCGCCTTCTGCATCGGGTGGAAGCTAAGGCATGTGCCTGTTCGAATTTCCATTGGCGTTGGCGCCAGGACTCAGCCCTGTACCAGGCGGCCCCTCTGCGCGATTTCCCTCGGAGCCTTGGCATTGTGGAGACACTCGAAGGTGCTCTAGTTCCTGTCGGATTTGCCTCTCCTCTTCCAAACTTCAGCGGGGCTCTGAATTGTTGCTCATACGGAGTGAACACTGCGAGGAGCCAATGCTTCTCTTCCCAATTCAACTCTGTGATAAGGCGCCATTCTACTATGACTGCCAAAGCCATTAAGGTTGGGTGTTGATTGCTCTGCCGACTGATACAGTTCTCTCGTGCGAGAGGGCTCATCAAATGGAGGTGGCTGGTGCAAGCCATTGCGAATTAATAGCAGAAGGGCGCTCGCCGGTTGATGCATTAAAGGAACGTCCCGACAACAGCTCACGTGTCCACTGTTGCCCGCGTGTCACCCCATCCGGGGGGTTCAAAGTTACATGTTGTATGTATACAATGTTTTATAATATGTTCCACATTAAACTAAATCTTCCAATGCAGTTTGACTCAATACACAATATAATATATCATTTCGCATATTATATTTGAATGCTTTAAAAGATATATATATTGTGAAGAAAACACATATTAAGATATAAATAATTAATTGGTTTGTACCTAAATGTTTTAATGTAATGAAAGCTTCGAGGTATTTTCAAGAAAAAATTTCTAAGCAAGCTTCTCCTCTCGTGATGTGCAATAGAAGTCGCAGCAAGCAACAATTTTGTCGTCCCTCTGTGCAATAGAAGTCATAGCAAGCAACAATTTTGTCCTATCGGTGTAATAACGTGTCTATCAAAATGAAATTGTATGTTATTTAGTCATATTAATTGAATGACGAATGGTATGCCATATTAGCTTTTCCCACTTCCATTCCTGTTAGGTCATGGAATTCCTGCTCATAATATATTTTTGCCCACTCTATTAAACAGTTACCACACGTGTACAGACCCTAATTTTTTAAATGTAAAAACTTAAAAGTATTTACCCTATTTATTTCCACTCCTGTGATGCATGATGCAAGGTTTTGAAATGAAACAAGAAGGCACATGTAGAAAAAGTAATAGTAAAAAGTTAGAATTAGTTTTCACAAACAATACATGTAAACTTATTTGCAAATGTAAAAAGTTAAAAGGTAAAGTAATTATAGTTGTATTTGTATAAGTATTATTCGTGGCAATCTAAAACCTGGGTTAGTAATTTACTAATTCTAAAAAGTAAATGGGAAAAAGTAAACTAAAACCATCAATTCCCATAAAGGGAACGCCTATCAACTTAAATAATACTTTAATATTTTACTAATTTATAGATACTTTGTAATTTTATTAATTAATTAACAAACATTTTAATGAGCAATGTATAAATGTATTTTTATTAGTTATTCAATATAATAATACATTACATTATAGATGAATGTTTTAATACTTTAATTTAAAAATTGTATTAGTGTTATAATTATTTATACATTTAATACTTTACACATATATTAATGTTTTAATATTTTAATTTATAAATTGCATTAATGTTTTAATGTATTTAGTATTTTATACACTCATTTATATATCATGAATATATCATTTAAACAATACAATAATCTATTATAAATATATTAATGTTTTTATGGTATAATGTATTATAAATGTTTTTTTTATTGTATTCAAGTATTATTAATACTTTATTACTGTAAATACTTTATTAATATTTTGTATTATTGTATTTTTTGAAACTTTAATACTTTATTAATGTATATATTTTTTATTAAACTATTAATAATTTTTTATTTTTGTTTTTTAGCAATCTATTAATTTATACATTTATTATTATTATTATTATTATTATTATTATTATTATTATTATTATTATTAATCTATTTAATTGGTGTATGAGACCCCCTTGTTTGTGGGATAAGGGACGATCTCTTAGAAGGAAACACATGTTCTTAAACATTAGGCCCACTCAGGTTGTAATACTTTCCACTCTTAAGATATTTATTATATTACAAGTTACATTAATACATTACATTATACATTAATATATTTATATTTTATTTATGCATTGCATAAAGGTATTAATTAATTAATACATTAATGTTTTTTTACATTATTAATATATAATTTTTAATTAATTAATTTTTAATAATTAAATAATCATTTATTATTATTTAATAATTATAAAAAATTACATAATAATTTATTATTATTTAATTCTTATTAATTTAATAATATGTGTGTTTTGAATATAATCAATTTAAAAACACTATATTGGAGATTGATCATTTTCATTATGTTAAATATTGGTTCTTTACGGTTTCATTAATTAAAAGTTTATTTTCATGGCAGGAACATTAGTCATAGAGACTCCCTACAAGTGGTTGATGTTTGACATACACATAAGGTTGATGTTTTCCTACATGTGGATTTTGAATCCCATAAAATTAATTTGAACAAAAAAAACTATAGATCCATGAAACCACTAGATTGTGTTCCCTTTTCCTTTGGTTTTCAATAGATTAAAGGATATAATATCAATAAATTAACCATATATGTTATGTACTTTAGCTTATGTTTTTGTTTATATATGATATTTATTGTTTTTATGCTTGTATTATATCTTCATAATTAATGTTTTTTTTATATGCAATCCTTTTGGTATTCACATTATGTATTGATTGGATGTTTTTTAAAATTGTATGGGTTTTAAATATGCTTCGTACATATACATCCTTACATTTAATGCTTATATTATTTTACTTCATGTTTTCTTCATTTGTTTTGCAATATATATGCTTTTATTCATTGCGTTACTCATTAAAGGTTTAATACTTAAGATTTCATTAAATATTAGTTCTATTCATTGTGCTCATAGTTTGTCATTGTTAGGCAATTTCAACATACCATTATGGATCCAACAGTGTGGATTTGTTTGACATTCCAGATTTTGGAGTTGATCTTTTTTTGGCTCCTTTTTTCAGTATTGAAAAGATTTAGAACAGTTTGTAAACAATGGAATGTTGTTCTACAAACCCCTTCATTTATTGCTCAATGCCATCAAGTTTCCAACAATGGATTTGGTTTTCTTATTCCATTTTTCCATGGTGATGAAAGTTACTTACTAGGAGCATACCTTAATCAAATTGGTCGCATATGTCATTTTCATGTGACATTTATAGATTCCACATACACAATTGAATGCACCGTTTGATGCATGATATTGTTATATTCACGAACTGGATGCTCCCTTGCAAAAAATTGTGACGAATCCATTTACCAAGTCATTCAAAAATATAGGTTTTGTATGGGTTGGAGATGAGGGTTTATTTACACTCTTGGAGAATGTCAGTGCTAGAAAATATGAATGGGTTGTTTTGAAACATATTTGCAGAAAAAACCAATCAAATTATTTCATTCGCAGTAGCCTTGAAAATGTTTGGCAGAGGACAACCATTCCTTATGGTGGGACTACACCTCCAAAAGAGGCAGTGGTATATAAAAGTAAATTTTATTGGTTGTATTTGGACACAGATTGTGATGACTACCCTCGATATGGGTACACTATATATTGGTTGGATGTTTTAAATAATCAGTGGGGTTTTTATTTTGTTCCAAACAAAGACATATGTTGTATGTCTTTGGAATTAAACAATAACCAACTTATATGCATCATAAATGATGGTTCCACCTTTGTTTGGTCTATTGAAGAAGTGGATAATTTTCAATTCGGTCAACCATGTATTGAACAAATTTTGGAATATTTTGAGGATGATTGGGGATTCAAATGGAATTTGTTGCAACACCTTTCAAAAAAAAAAAAAAAATGCCTCGTGTATCTTCCATTTCGAACAGTTGGTGGGATATTATTGATGTGCAATAACAATGAACTTCCAGTCATGTTCTATGAATTGATGACTGTCTTATGTTTCCCAAAAAATATCATTGATGTTTCCATGTTACATAACTCTAGGTTGACATTTCCATTTCAAGGCCATTTCAATGATCTCATTGAAAATGGAAATGTTTTTCGTGTCTATATGCCTCACTTTATTCCAGAGACTTCCGACCCATTGGACCTACCGACAGCCGTCTAACAAGCTAGCTTTCAATTCTTCTCACCAGCAAGCAATTGTAGCGAGTCAATCCCCCTAGCAATTGGTGTGAAACGCGTTCAAATGTCATTCTTCAAAAATCGAATTGAACTTGAAACGTAAGTTGGGCTCAGCCTCATATCATTTGAAAAAGAGCCAGAGCGCTAAAATGGTAATCTAATTTATTTCTCCCGGCATCCATCCACCTAAATTTCTGCCCTGCCTAACTCCCTCTACGCTTTCTGCCCTGCCTAAGCCTCTTATGCGGCTACTCCTGCCTGATTGGAAGGAATCAACTTAAATGCATGAAATAAGCAATTTGGCTCAAGCAAAAATGAACTTCTTCCAAATATGGATTATGTTAATGACATTCCACCATTGGGAATAAGTGTGATGGCTTAGGGTACTTAGAATTTTAATAATTAATATTAAATATTATCGAGCATGGTGTACTTGTTTCAAAACTATTCTCATTCCATTATAAAATTTCAATTATGAAGTGGTTTAATTTTTAAGTGCCCATGTTATGGTTATATGGTTATCGCAAGTTCACTTTTTTAATTTTATTCCATTATGACTTAGTTTAATTTTAAAGTGCATTTGTTATGGTTATATGCTTATTGCAATTTTACTTTAAACTTTTATTCCATTTCTTCTTTATTATCATGTTCATGTCACTTTATATATATTCAAATGTATCTAAATATGCTATTTATTTGTTGTTTTATTAATTCCATAATTTATTCTTCTTTATATGAATGAATTTTATATTTCTATGATGATGTTAAAAATGTGTTATTATTTCTATGTAGTTGTAGAAATGTCCACTAAAGGAACGAGTAAGTGTTCTAACAAACACAATAGATCACCAACATCACGTGAGAGGGCTAATGGACATCAACGTTTATGGTATCAATGTAACAAAGATGGAATAAATGAACATAAAAGACTTCTATATCATAGAAGGACTAGGGAAAGTACTATTCAAATTCATTTTCCCATTAGCCGTAAGTATCACAGTTTGGATGATATCATGAACATAACATTTCCCATTATTGTTTCATTCTCAAAATCTTTTCATAATCACAATATTTCTACTATTCCACATTATTCTAACAACATTCATTTCATTTGGGAAACTTCTTGTATTCTGGAAGATCATCATGTGCATAGGCTACCTACAAATGACAACCTCCATTCTTCAACCTATGGAAGTGCAAGTTTAGAGCATGGAGCAAAACTGAAAAACATGCAGGATAGACTTATTGATGTCATTCAAGAACAAGTTCCATCTACTGAAGTAATTGTTCATCATGTGCTTTCCCGTTTTCTAAGAAATTTTCAAACTCCTACTGCTAACATTGCTTCTTTCTTTTACAACCCTCATTCTGTAGAAAATTTCAAACCACCAATAGAATCAATCATCCCACATACTATTTCACTTGAAACAACAAAGTTATTTCAACCCTCTGTAATGACCCCAATCGTTATGACTACAAGCGAAGCAAAAACTACAATTTTCTTTTTTGTTTTTAGGAAGTAAGGCAACAACCACAACAATTAAACAACACAAACTGATGACGAGCATCATGCATGTAGATCAGGAAATAGAAAAAAATGACTCAACACACTAGCACATCAAAAAACTGGGTGAAACATGTGAAAATCAAAGACAGATAGAAATGACAACACACTCGACACAACCACGACAATGCCTACAAGCTAAGGGACAGCATCCATAATCCTGACATAATGGCCTGGATGACCAGTAACTAGAAACCTCATGGAGCACAACCCATATGAATTAAGGAGTTACAAACCAAGCACCAAAATAAAATACAACGAATGAACACCCAAATCATGAAGCAGACTTCGCCCAGGTTATCATTCACATATATCCATCTGGGCTTGCATGATACCCTCATCAAGAATCATGTCATCCCAATGCGATAGGCATGAAGGTAACCCTGCCACAACATAGCATACCTCGACCCTTAACCCGAGCTAAAACCGATGCGCTAGGAGACCAGATAAACTGACAAAAATACGTGAAGACTATACCCACTCACATAAGCAACAGTCAACAAGATGCAAGGTGACGTCACTGAAATTAGGTTGCGCAAGATGTTAAAATATTACACCATTAAGACATAACCCATTAATTGTTAATCATTATGTCTAAGTGTGAAAGAGTGAACTATTATTGACAACATTTAATCTATTGAGGCATAAGTTAAAGGATCGATGTGCAAGACAGATAGAAGAACTATCGCTATATAAGGAAAAACAATTAGGCTATTGTTTTCATAAGTCATAAGAAGTATAAAAAACCATGGAAACATAAATACAATATATCTAAGGGTAGTAAGGATCTCCACCTTACTTGGAACCAATGTTTTTAAAACTCTTCAACATTTAAACTCTGCTAGTAATCGTTGTGTAATTATAATTAGATTAAGATTTAACTCTTCAAATTTAAATCTCTACTAGAAAATTTTCGTTGTGTAATTATATTAAATGAAACTTTAAACTTTACAAATAAATCTCTACTAGAAAAATCATCACGAGATTATAATTGGAATGAAATTTAAACTATATAATAAATTTTTGCGCGCAAGTTTCGTTGGGTTAGATACATTTAAAAATGAGTTAAAATATGCAACTAAGTCATTGCCCTATGCAATTCACTAACTAGATTTGTTGTCTTTTCACATCACCAGGTATAGGTGTCCTTAATCTCCCAATTCATTGATGTATTTTAATTATATTTTTACTGTCTTTTAATACCTAACTTTGTCAAAAGGAATTAACAAAATAAGAATTTAATAATGAGTTAATGATACAGTTAGTTTTCTATAACATTTCTATGTATAAATTAGGAAGTAACCAAATCGATGTTTAACGATATGATAGAAGTCACCATATATTAACAACTGACTATCATATATAGTCATAAAACACTATCATATGTTAGTTGAAGATGTGGTCATCTATAATGGATAAAACAATGTCTATGCCAACAGTATCACTGTCTAATTAAGTGCATGAGCCTTTTGTATATATAAAATAAAATGCAGTAAATATGCTACCCATATACAATAAAAGAAAACATAGTAAAAGAAAATGAAGTAAAAGAAAACACTGTAAATACGCTACCCGTATAAACAGAAAATACGCTATCCATTATAGAGTAAATATGCCCCCATTTACACTTTAGAACACCACCATTTTCATAGTAAAAATGTTGTCTAAATATTACGAAAATTGTTGTGTAAGTGATATAGGAATCATGATCTAGGTATCACCAGAAATGGTTGTCTCTACATTACGTATTTGTAGTCCAAAAGATACGTAAATCTCTGTGTGAGTAATACAAAATAGTGGTCTAGATATCACCATAAATCATTGTCTCTACATTACGAATTTGTTGTCTAAAAGCTACAAAAGTCTTTGTGTAAGTAATACAAAATAGTGGTCTATATATCACCAGAAATCCTTGTCTCTACATTACGAATTCGTTGTGTCAAAGGCATTTTAAAGACAAGGGGAGATATAAATGCAGTCAATATGTGGTCCAAAAACCACAGAGTAAAATGAGATGTATGCATAACTGTATAAATCGTGAGTGAATAGGTAAAATGCAGAGCAAGGACTATGTAATAAGGATTCAAAACACAGTCACCCAATACATAAAAGTCACTGTGCATAAGAGATTCAAATCAAAATCAACAATTGAAAACACAATCAATCTATAAAGAAAACACTCTCATTCACATAATAATAATGCTAATATTTAACCAATAAGATGCCATCCAAAAACACAGAGGTGATATTAAAAACATGGAGAGTATTAAGTTCTTTGAAGAGAGAAATGATAAACAATATGCAAAGATACTCAATCACAAGAAGTCACAAAGATTATCCTTCAGCCATGAATCAATCAAACACAGAGATAAGTAAGGGATAGATAGTTGGGAAACAATTATCCTTTGCTCATCATCCATGCACAAAAAAAAGGGCATTAGAATCTATAGGTCTTTAAACACCGAAGTGACGACCCTTGATTTGACTCCTAGACGAATGCTTAGGCATGGACTGATGACCTAGGGATAAGGGCGGAATATCAAACACATATCTTCATAATAATCAATAAAATAAACACATATAAGTTATTGAAATAAGATGTTGGGTTCACTAAGGGAAATCGATTCAGAAAAAACAAGCAAGGGGATTACAATACCGTAGGAAAGCAAGTGCAAGACAGTGCATGGAAATGAAATATTAAACCGAGCACAGATAAATAACATGATTAAATTTAATTTCATTTTCAGTAACCACTAAACCAGGTACCTTAGCCAAACACGACTGCTCAATAGTTGTAGTCCCATGCACGCTCCATCCAGCTTCCGCTTGCCGACTGATGTGACCTCACCGGTACCTCCCAGTAAACGCTATGGTTACTCCTCTTCCCCCAGAGCCCCCTGAGTTGAAAATTTCCCACACACACTATACCAGAGAACAACTAGCACCCAGCTTGCCTCGCAAGTTCGAGATACCACTCGTTACCCGAGCAGTTTTCCCTCATGTCATCATGGGTCTTCTCGAACTAGGTAGTCATTGACCTACAGTTCGAGCCACGACAAGAGTGTCAGTAGGTTGTTTTAGGTTTGTTTTCCATACCTCTCCATTAAAAGTATCTGGTTTTCGTGCGCGAACTCTCTACTCCATATTTGAGTCTAGTCGGCAAGCTATCATCAACCTACATCATCAATGAATCATGTCATTAATAATAATCAATCACCATAACATCTAATCAGATGTAAATATGTCATATCAACAACAATCAAACCCCAATAGTCCACTCCCTGACTTGATTCGTAGTCCAAGGGGTTTCATCGATGCCTCTGCATCCTCGAGGTCCAAACTCATGCAAACTTAGAAGAACCCAGTCAATAACACATGTCTATGTAAATAAAAAAAATAACATATCATCATATCCATAATACCTCATAATCATAATCAAAATACCAATAGTATAATAATCTGAATCACTTGCAAGAACGTATCCTCAAAGAATAAGTTCCCTTAGTGCGTGCAAGAGCAAGATGTTACACACACCCCCTCTTGGTCTAAACTTCATCTCGAAGTTTCATAGTATACAAGTGCCGAAATAATGTGTATCAAAGTATCATAAGTCTATATATCAAACAAAAATGGAAATTATTGGCGCATATCATATGCGTCCTCCCGGGTTGTCGAGTGTGGACTATAGTTGTCCCATTGGACCTTGAACTGATCTATTGTTCGATGTCATAGCTGTCAAATGCGATGATCCAGAATGCAGATTGGCTTAGTCATGAGCGCACCCTCATCAAATACCTATAAGACACTCATGTCAATAACATGTGTAGGATCACTAATATAATGTCTCAAAACAGATACGTGAAAAACATAGTGCATATGCCTCAAAGAATCAGGCAAGGCTACTCTATAGGCCATGAGCACCTTCTTCTCCACAATATAAAAGGTCCCACAAAGCTAGGAGAGATTTTAACACCGTTTCCAAAATTGATCGACTCTTATGCAGTTTAACCCACAATAAGACTCGATCAACAACTTCCTAACTACGGTCGACACGGTGTGCATTGACATAACTCTGTTGCCAATCCTATGCTTCTTTGATCCTTTATCTTATTATTTTCATTTGATATTCCATTTCTTAGATCGCTTCTGGTCCCACAATGAACCTATCCTCAAGATGATCCCAACTCAAAGGTGTCTGACACGGTTTCCCATAAAGAAACTCGAAAGGCGCCATCTTAATGGTGCTTTGGTAATTGTTGTTATATGCGAATTCTACCAGTGGCGAGAATTCTTCCCAACACTTATGTTGGTCCATCACGTACATGCACAACATGTATTCCAAGATTTGGTTTCTTCATTCTTTCTTCCCATCTGTCTCCAGGTGATACACAATACTAAAGTTAAGTTGGGTTCCCAAGGCCTTTTGGAAACTAGTCCAAAATTGTCTTGTAAACACCAATCCTTGATCAGATATAATCCTCTTAGGCATGCCATGTAGCCTCACAATATCATTGATGAAAACTAAATCTATGTCAAGTGCCTGATATTTTGTACGCACAGGAATAAAATGAGCACTCTTCATTAGAGTGTCAACTACCACAAAAATCGAGTTGTGTCTCCTTGCCGTCAGTGGAAATAAAACAATGAAATCCATTGAAATGGCCTCTGATTCTGATTCTGAAATAACGTGCGGCTATAGTAATCATGTTGGATGTCTATGTTCAACCTTCACTTGCTAACATTCTAGACATCTAGCCATGTAGTTGACTATGTCTGCCTTCATTCCTTTCCAGAAGAATAAGGGTTTAAGGTCTTCCCTCATCTTCGTGACTCTCAGGTGAGCCATGTACACTGCCCTGTGAGCCTCATTTAGGATAAAGATCCTCAACTCGTCGTTCGATGGTATGTAAATTCAAGTTTTAAATCTCAATAATCCATATTCATCCAACGTAAATCCTTAAAATATTGGTACCATCATGGTGTTTTATCCAATAAAATCCTTGATCTCCTTGTGCCAGTCATCGTCGCGCTGTAAAGTTAGAATATTTTCACGTAGATTCGTATGAAGAGGCTTCAACGAAAATATGCACGATCTCCGACTCAATGCATCAACCACTTGGTTCATTGTTCCCTTTATGTAAGTAATCTCAAAATTGTACTCGCTAAGGAATTCAGACCAACACCGTTCTCACACGTTCAAGTCACTTTGCGTAAATATGTGTTGTAGTCCACAATGGTCTGTTTTTAGTTCAAATTTCCATCCAATAAGGTAGTGTCTTAAAACTATGAGGGCATAAACAATGGCTAACAACTCCAAATCGTGCTTCACATAGTTTTCCTAATTCTTTCTCAACTTTCTCGAGATGTAAGTGATCACTCGACCATCTTGCATCAAGAATCCTCCTAAGCCTTCCTTGGATGCGTCAATGAATAACAAGAAGTCTGCGTCCATGTCAGGGACCTTCAGTATCAGTTCCATGGTCAACAACTCCTTGAACCTCTGAAATGCCTCCACACATTTCTCGGTCCAAACAAACTTCTTGTTCTTTTTGTGCAATTTCATGATAAGATTTTCTATCTTATAAAATCCCTCGGCGAACTGTCAATGGTATCCCACTAAACCCATGACGCTATGCACTTTCGAGACATTCATCGGCACAAGCCATTCCATAATGGCCTCGACCTTTGTTGGATCCATGATGATACCTTCGTCGGAGATGACATGCCCTAAGTACTGAATCTTTGATTGATAAAATGAGCATTTAGAGAATTTCCCATACAATTTGTTCTCTCGTAGACACTGTAGTACCAAGCGCAATTGTTCGTCATGATCCTCCATCGTTCGAGAGTAAATCAAAATATCATCAATGAATACTTAGACGAACATTTCCAAGTACTTGTGGAACACCTTGTTCATCAAAATCATAAATACCCTTGGGGCATTTGTCAATCCAAATGGTAAAACAATAAACTCATAATGTCCAAACCTCGTCTTAAAGCCGGTCTTAGGGACATCATCCTCCTTCATTCGTAACTGGTGATACCCTGATCTCAAGTCGATATTTGAAAACACCATTGAACCCTTCATCTGATCAAACAAATCATCAATCCATGGCAGCGGATACTATTTTTTTATCGTTTCCTTGTTCAATTGATGGTAGTCAATGCAGAGTCTTCACGACCAATCCTTCTTTTGTATGAAAATAAAAGGCACACCCTATAGTGAAAAAATTGGATATATAAGTCCCAGGTCGAGCAACGCCTTTAGTTGCATTCTCAACTCATGTAACTATGGGGTTGACATTCGATAAGGCGTTCTTGCTATCGGTTCAGTCCCCAGTTTTAGGTCTACGGTAAATTCCAATTCCCTCTCCAGCGACATCCCAGGTAATTCCTTTGGGAAGACGTCCACAAACTTTCTCACCATAGGAAGATGTTCTAGACCTTCCGCTACTCCCTTCTCGTTTAACACAAGGATCTCATAAAGCTTGCATCCATTACACATGATCTTTCGTAGCTACAAGGAAGAGATGAACCTCAAGGAAACTCCCTCATTCTGACCTACAATCACACATATATTTCCCTCATCATTGACTAAGATAAAATATTTTTCCTTATAGTTGAGTATCGTCTCATGTGATTACATCTAGTCAATACTGATCACGGCATCATAAGATCCAAATATTGTGACTTACAGGTTGTCCCTTGTGACAAACTCTCCCAGGTTAAGGGTGCAACTTGTAACCTTCCCTCCAACCTTTTGTTTGGCTACCAAAACCATCTATACAAAGTTAAACTCATCTTGTTCGACTTCCTTTACCTTAATTCCTTTTAGCGCTACACTATAAATTAAACTCTCGATAGCATCGAGATATATCAAAATACTAAGGGTCTAGTCAATGACAGTACTTGACGTCTCGAGCACAGTCGATTGGTTCTCTGCATGGAAGTTATTCACCACTACATGAATCCGATGGGCCTCGCCCAAATATCCCATAGTAGTGGGTTCAACTGATCTCTATGCTTTAGTCCTCTCCACTGGGCAGTCACGCTGGTAACTTGGCTCCCCACATGTCCAACACCCTTTCTTCAGTCCAGTATTCCTGGTACCTGAAGTAGAAGCTGACGGTCCACCGGCTTGGAATCTTGTTATGTTCTGTTGAATAGGCATGAACTGTTGTTGTTACGGTTGATGTTGTTGTTGATGTTGTGGTCCTTGGTAAGGACTCCGCTACTAAGGCACTGGTCGTCGAGGTGTAGTGAAACAGGATCCTCTCTGGAAGCCACGATATCTTAACATATGTCTAGCTAGTGTCTAATGCTACTATGCACTAGATGACACCTACCTTGTTGGTCTCACTAGAGTCCTACTTTGACCCCCACTAATAAGATCCTCCTCCACTATGAGGGCCTTCTGAATGAAATCATGAAAGGTTTGTGACATCATAGTCATAACCCTTGCACGAATGTTGAAATTAAGGCCAAAAAAGAACCTGTTGATTTTAAGTTTCTCGGTATTAATGTACGGAGCATACCGAAGAAAATCCATAAAACAGGCCTCATACTCGGGCATTGTACGACCTCCCTATCGCAAGGCATTGAACACGTTGAGATAATTCTCAACAAATTCCACTGATAGGTACCTCTCTCAAAACCATTCCTCGAACAATTCTGATGACACATCTTCGACAACTACGTTCAATTGTGGTAGGAGAGTCTTCCACCATAGAAGAGAACTCCCCTTCAGTTGAAAGACCTCCATGAAGACCTTCATGTTGGAGGTATTTTCACGAAGTGGAAATCACATCACCATATTTTCCAACCATGCCTCGGAGGCTACGCCGTCCAGGGTGTTAGCGATAAAAAACGCACTGACATTTTAAAAAAAACGATGCCTAATATTGTAGGGAAAATTTTGATAGCTTCTCGGGCTCCAATTGAAGATTTGAAAGCACCATTGGAAACATTAGGATTTGTATATGTCGATCGACTATTTAAGCATGCAAAATGGACTCTCCATGAATGAGAAATTTGATTTTGAAAAAATATGCACTTTCACCAGCGCAGAAGGCAAAATTATAACTAGTGAAAGCTCTGCCTTTCACCAGCTAAGGAGCGGATTTTCGGGTAAATTAGCCGGTGAAAGCATGTCATGGCCAGAATAGCCAAATTTTCGCCCAGATCAGGATTTTTTGGGTTTTAATGGTTTGAAATCTTCTTCAATAAGATGGTTATGAATTATCAAATCAAAATCTGAAGGCCATTCTTGGAGATGATAGTCAAAAGGGAATATTTTGACTAGATTTGGTCATTTTCAAGGGCAAAATGATAGGGATCAAATGAAACATCACCCAATTCGAATTTTATCTTTAGGAGGACCAAATCAAATAGCCTTGGGAGGCTAAAACTTCACTTCATCAACAATCTACTATTTTTAGAGATCATTAAATAGGACCTTTCCTATTTTGTTTTGATTTTCCATTCTAGATCCATTTTTATAGGATCTCATCCTACACTTGTTGTATCTATTTTGATTTGACTATTTTTAGTAAATATGATCCATCTTTCAAGGATCTAGATTTCATCTTGTAAGGCTATAAATCCAAAGACATTTGGAGCATTAGAGGGTTCAATTTTGGATACTCTTTGGCTATTGTACTAAGACACTTATTTTTCAATACAGAATCAGTCTTCTTTTGTTGTTAATGATAGATTTCTTCATCTATTGCATGTTCTGTACTTTATTTCAGTTTATCTCAGCTATTAAGAATTGTCATCTTCTTATTTAGCTCATAAACTTGAACTAAAGGAATTCTTGCTGGCTTGTATGATCCTACACACTGTTGTACTTGATTATCTAGATCAGTTTTCTCCATACCTTTTGATATTACTCTGTATGTTCATTGATTCCTAAAAGAACTTTTTCATTCAATTGCATTGTGAGTTGTCTTATCATTAGCTACTCTCCATTATCCCATTGATCCACACTTTCATTGTTCATGATTTATAAAGTTACCAAGCATCCTTAGCCTACAACCCTAAGGAGTTTCTTGGAGTGATAACAAATTGGTGCCACTACCGAGGAGAGGAGATCGAAGCTCATATTCCTTAGGAGACAACACAAGATCCAACTTTAATGATAGACAAAGATTGGACACTATTTTGGTTGTAATCATCTATCTGGCGACTCCATGAAGGACGAATTCAGTGGCGACTCCATGAAGGATGGATTTGTCGACGACTCCACTAGTATATAAATGAATCAGATATTAGCAAAGAGGTATGCGTTCTATAATTTCTCAAGTATTTCTGGTTACCCTCATCCAGTACTTACTAGAGATGAATGGGAATGTAGTATCCCCAAATTTCATGGAGAGAAGTGGGAAGTACCAGCTAAACATTTGCTGGATTTCCATGACTTCATTGACCGGCTTGAAATTGTACATGAAGATGTTCAAATTAAGATGTTCAAATTTTCTTTAGAGGGAATTGCTCTTGACTGATGCCAGTCTCTTCCATATGCAAGTGTCAGCTCTTTAGCATATTTTCATATTGCTTTTCATGTGTTTTGTAAAGACCAATTTTTAGCTGATCTTTTTTTTCCCGAGTGTTGTCATGAATTCAATCTTTCGAAATTAGAAATTCGTGAAGAGAATATTGCTAAAGAAAATACTCTTCATCATGATCATGAGATCAATAATCCACACTATGACAACCTTAGTGATAATTTTGACATCATATCAAACGCATCTACTGTTGTAAGTTGTCATGAAGATCAGATTTTTCTCTCTGAAAATTTTGAAGATGTTCAGCAGATTGACAGATTCGTAAGAGATAGTTTCGGATCTGTAACAGATACAAAGGGTTACTTTCAGATAAAGACAGATTGCAGTAGACATTTGTAGGAAGGGCAATATAAAGGTTCAGATTAGAAATTGATTTTGCATTTTCCTCCAACGGAGATCAAGCATTCTTTATTCAGCATTGAAGAAGAGCAACTGCAACACAGTCAGTTGGAGCAAAAGCTCAAAGAGGTATTGTTTTATGATTTTGAAGGCCCTATTGCTAACTTTTTGGATTCTATCAACAACATGGATGTTAAGATATTTGTGTCAGTGGGATATTATATTTATCATCCATTTAAACCTCTTTTCTGCATGATATGGCTTCCATTGTTGTTCAAGTCAAGATCAAACATGATATCAGCAAATCAGTTTCTTACTTGGCTGCATTGGAAATTCAGTTTTACTTGATCAATCTACCTCTACTGGTTAGAGTAGAAATAGATAGAAAATAAGCTTGAGATCCTTTTCAGTCTAGCAGTTTGCAGCAGGAACTTGTGTTCAGCATTTTATTACAGTTTGAATAAGTTGTAGGGATGCATGAGAAGAATTTGGCAAATGAGGTGAAGCTGCCCCCTCAAACTGAAAGGAAGTTTCTTCATCCAAAGGTTCCAACTCCAGTATATGGCTCTGTCCCTTCAGATCGCCCTTTTGCCTGTCCTAATGAGGGATGTGACAAATAATACATACATGAGTATAAATTAAATCTTTATCTCAGAAGAGGACATGCAGGTTATGCTTTTAAAGAAAATGGAAGGCATGGTATTGATAGTGAAGATGTTGACTGTGCATTTCTTCTAGAACAGACTCCATTTTACAAGGATTTGGCTACTGTGGCTGTTCAAGCAGGTATCTACGTTGATATATTTTTTGTTACAAATGAATACACAGACTTTGCTTCACTCAATTTCTTAAGCATTGAAAGTGGTGGTTCATTGTTTTTATATTCAAGCACTGATGATTCAACACTTCCTCAGGATTTATATCGAATGTTGAGTCATGCATATGCTTTTGCTTGTGTATTGAGGCTCAGAACATCACCCGAATTCAGATCTGGTCGCTCACACAACCATTTTTTCCCAGATCCACAATATGACAATGTACAACATATTATCTGTTGTAATACATATGCCACTTATGCCTATGATTTTGAGTTTGAGAACAAAAATGGCTTTAGTAGGAACTCAGATTCTCCCCCTGTTTTGCAATTTTCATTTCAATATACATTCATTGTACTGCCTGAAGAAAATTTCAAGAAAGGATCTATTTCCATAGACGGGCCAAAGTATTCACTTAAGCGGAGGTTGAGAATATGCACACTGCAGTATGGAGTAGCAAGAAATCTCAATGAGTTGTATGACAGTGCTGATACAAAAGTTATATTTTCTATCCTGGATAAGCAGGCATATCCTCGCCATTCTTTAAGCCGGACAACACTCATAACCAGTGGCAGTCCTATTTTCTTTCTTGATGCATTTACTACTCTCATTGTTTATTATTCTTCAATAGTTGATCCTACATTTCCATTTCATCCTCCACAAAACTGTCTTTTACGAGCTATAATTAACAATCTTAAGCAAGAAATAAGTATCACACCCAAACTTCTTTTGATTCATAGTGGCCATGATAATGTTGAACCCTTTGAACAATATCTTATTGAAGAGTAGGATGTTTATGGAGTAGGGTTGAGTAATGGGATGGGTTTTGTTTCCTTTCTTGAAAAAATCAGCCGAGATATATGAAATGAATATGATGAGTACAGACCACTCCATTCAGAACTGTTCAGGAGTCCACTGTTTTCATTCGTTTATGGGAGTGTTTTAATTCTCATCCAGACGCGCTATCAGAGTTTCAGATCCGTTCAAGGTAGCTAAGAATAGTCAAAAATCTAGTTTGACAAGCAAACTCATCATACAGGTGTGCATTTCAATTATCAAACATTTTAAATTCTAGTTCTGTGATCAATGCTTGAAAAATTATCGCCTCAAATATCTGCTTCTGTTAGTCGAGTCACAGTTTTTTCTTAGTCTCTACCTAAATTGATTGAATGTTGCCTATATTCTCTGTGTATTTAATATTTTCATTACACTTGAACTCCAAATCTTACCAATTTAACTGAAGAGTCCCAGGCCTTGATGATATCTCATTAAAGATAACTCATTGAGGAGTTTGCTATGCCGATGTTGCATACATTGGGAATAAAATTGGTGATTCAAAGTATCCATTGGTGCCAGGGCATGAAATTGTTGGAATTGTGAAAGAAGTTGGCATCAATGTGGTTTGTTTTAAGGTTGGCGATCATGTTGGAGGGGGTGCATATGTTAGTTCTTGTCAGCAATGTGAATATTGTAATGCAATGATGGAAATCTAGTGTGAAAAAGGGCCTGGAAATCTACTGTGAAAAAGGGCCTATTTTAACCTTTAATGGTATCGATGTAGATGGAACAGTAACTAAAGGATGATATTTTAGTCACATTGTTGTTCACCAAAGGTTCTGCTATAAGATACTAGACAATCTACCACTGGCTTCAGCTACACCTTTGCTCTGTGCAAGAATTACTGTTTACATCCCTATGATTCGTTATCACATGAATCATGCAGGCAAGTATCTTGGAGTAATTGGGATAGGAGGTCTTGGTCATATGGCAGTAAAATTTGGAAAGGATTTTGGACTGAATGTAACAATTCTTAGCACATCTGCATCAAAGAAGGATGAAGCATTGAACATTCTTGGAGAAAATAAATTTATTTTGTCATCTGATAAAGAGAAGATAAAGGCTTCATCAAAGACTCTAGATTTCATCATTGACACAGCTTCATGGGACCACCCAATTGATCTTTATATGCCACTTTTCAAGACTGCAGGAGTGTTTGTCATTGTAGTTTATCCCAGTGAAATCAAGGTCCACCCTGCCAATCTTATTATGGGCATGAAGTCAATTGAAGGAAGTGTAATAGGAGGCCAACAAAAATTTCACATAAGATTCCAAGTTACAGCTTGTGGCTAGCTCATGAATACTGGAGATTATACATGGCAACATAAAATGTTTATTTCTGTGCTATTTGACTAAGACAGAATCATCACCAGTAGAAGGTAAATCGAAGGCTCTCATGAGTGAAAGTAGTGATGGTGCCAAGTCTGCTATTATGCACTTTAGTGGTATAAAAACAATGGAAGCAGGCAAATTAATCTAGAGGAGCTTCATCAAATCTGCCAAGAATTTGGTATTGTTGAGCTTGAGGAAATGATCAAAGAAGATTGATCAAGAAACTCCCATATGCCCTAGCAATAAGACCCTTCTTTTGCTGCTATCAATTCCCTACCATAGATAAAAACAATTGTGCATTTGGATTCCCTTTGTATGCTCTACAGCTGTGGTGTCATTGCTTAAGTTATTTCAATATCTATAATTTGTTTTTCCTCGCTTACTTAGCATATCAATTCTTGAATCAAGCATTGCAGGTCACTTGAGGTTCAAACATCAAGTGTCGACAACACTTTATTGAGCAGCTATTGAAGTATCTAACAGTCTATGCAGTATCATTGTTTCTCTGCATTATTTTCTTCTCAAATATAAAACATAACTTTCACCAGTGCAGAAGGCAGAATTATAACCAGTTAGCTGATGAAAGGTAGAGCTTTCACCAGCTAACTCGCAAATCTTAAGGCGAAATAGCTGGTGAAACATGAGACTGGCCAACGAAGGTGTATTTTTGCTCAGATCGAAGTTTTTCTCAACCAAACATCCTAAAAATAGTTTCTAAAGATGCATATTGAATTTACACATCAAATTCAAGATCCGGATTTGATAAAAGAGATGTTTGAAGAGGTGCCAAATCCATATTAGACACCTATTTTTGGAGCACAGAATCAATTGTTTTTTCGATTCTATCATGATCAAAGCACATTTGCGAGCCTTGGAAGGCTATCAACACATATCAGAGGATATAGAAATGCTTTGCATATGAACTTGCTGCTGTATTGATACACGATCCAGAAAAGGTTTACAGAGACATGGTTGCAACCGGAAACACCCTTCGTTGGTGTCTTCACAGCCTGAGTTTTTATTATTACCGTAGACTTATCTGTGGCTTCTTTATGATCGTCCACACAATCCAGTGGATTTTCAGTTTAGTCCTTGATCCTGCTTCTATACCTTATGTAAATGCTAATGGTGGTGCATCTTGGTTTCCTCATTGTGTTTCTGGAAGCACTGTAAAAAGAGAGAGGAGCTTTGTCTAGCAAGCCCAAAGGTATTTGTACTCTTGCAGGTAATCGAGATTCATCAAGTTTTGATTTTTGGGTAAGTTTCTGTTTTCGGTGGTTTAAGAGAGCCTGTGTGTGCTCATTAACCACCAAAAAGGCTGAATAACTCCATGGTCCAATAATAAAGGCACAAGGTCTGCTAGGTTCTTGGAGACCTCACAGGGAGGTATCCATCCCAGTTGGATCCAGATGTTAGCGATAAAAAACGCATGGGCATTTTTGAAAGAACGATGCCTAATCTTGTAGGGAACATTTTGATAGCTTTCCAGGCTCCAAATGAATATTTGAAAGAACCATTGGAAAGCTTAGGATTTGTAGATGTCGATCGACTATTTAAGAATGCAAAACAGACTCTCCATGACTGAGAAATTTGATTTTGAACAAATCTGCACTTTCACCATTGCCGAAGGCAAACTTATAACTAGTTAGCTGGTGAAAGCTCCACCTTTCACCAGCTAAGGAGCGGATTTTCGAGTAAATTAGCTAGTGAAAGCCTGTCACGGCCAAAATAGCCAAATTTTTTCCCATATCAGGATTTTTTGGGTTTGAATGGTTTGAAATCTTCTTCAATAAGCTGGTTATGAATTATCAAATCAAAATCTGAAGGCCATTCTTGGAGATGAAAGTCAAAAGGGAATTTTTTGACTAGATTTGGTCATTTTCAAGGGTAAAATGATAGGGATCAAATGACACATCAGCCAATTCGAATTTTATCTTTAGGAGGACCAAATCAAACATCCTTGGGAGGCTAATACTGCAATTCATCAACAATCTACTATTTTTAGAGATCATTAAATAGGACCTTTCCTATTTTGTTTTGATTTTCCATTCTAGATCCATTTTTATAGGATGTCATCCTACACTTGTTGTATCTATTTTTATTTGACTATTTTTAGTAAATCTGATCCATCTTTCAAGGATCTAGATTTCATCTTGTAAGGCTATAAAGCCAAATACATTTGGAGCATTAGAGGGTTCAATTTTGGATACTCTTTGGCTATTGTACTAAGACACTTATTTTTCAATACAAAATCAATCTTCTTTTGTTGTTAATGACAGATTTCTTCATCTATTCCATGTTTTGTACTTTATTTCAGTTTAGCTCAGCTATTAAGAACTCTCATCTTCTTATTTAGCTCATAAACTTGAACTAAAGGAATTCTTGCTGGCTTGTATGATCCTACACACTGTTGTACTTGATTATCTAGATCAATTTTCTCCATACCTTTTAATATTACTCTGTCTGTTCATTGATTCCTAAAATCACTTTTTCATTTGATTGCATTGTGAGTTGTCTTCTCATTAGCTACTCTCTATTATCCCATTGATCCACACTTTCATTGTTCATGATTTATAAAGTTACCAAGCATCCTTAGCCTACAACCCTAAGGAGTTTCTTGGAGTGATAACACAGGGCACAAAAGAACTCAGGAAATTTGACCTTCTCAAGTTAGCGGTGAATGCTACAAGTACCGACTGGTACAAGCGATGGGTCCTCAGGGGGTTTCGATGCCTTGGCCTCATCTTAGTCCAAACAGTTGACCAATGCCTCAAACATCTACTAAAAGGACCTCATTAGCCTAATCACATCACCCACCGCTATCTTCTCCTTCCTGACAACCTGTTTGTCTCCCTAGGGGATAGACCCCTCATGCATGGATGTTACTAGGGGCGTCGTGTCTCCTCCCCTAGCACCCCATCGTTTGACTCCGTAGTGTCCTGTAACCATTATTACCTACAAAAGTACAATTCAACTTAATTAGCAACATTAAAATCAAATATCACATCAATGAAAGTCGTAGTGATCCCAAGTCGCGGGTTGGAGCTACTCTGATACCATATGTAATGACCCTAATCATTGGGACTACAAGCGAAGAAAAAAGTGTAAATTTCATTTATTTTTTAGGCAGGATGGAAAAAATGACAACAGTTAAACCACACAATCTGACGATGAACACCACACACGTAGATCAGGAAATAGACAACAACAACTCGACACACTAGCACATCGAGCAATTGGGAGAAACATGCAAAAATCAAAGACAGATAGAAACGACTACCCTCCCAACACAACCATGAAAAAGCCTACAAGCTAAGGGAAAACATCCACAATCCGGACAAAATGGCCTCAAAGACTAGTAACTAGAAACCTCATGGCACGCAACCCATACATATTAAGGCATTACAAACCCCACAAACATGAACTACAATGAACGAATTCCCACATCAGGAAGCAAAAACTCCATCCAAGTTATCATTCTCATCTATCCATCTGGGTGCGCAATTATCCCCTCATTGGGAATCATGTCATCCCAAGGTGATAGGCGTGACAGTAACCGTGGTGCAACATAACATACCTAGACTCTTAACCCGAGCAGAAACCGACGTGCTAGAAAACCGAATAAACTGACAAAAGTACGTGAAGACTATACCCACACACCCAAGAAACAATCGACAAGACACAAGGTGACACCACTCAAATTAGGTTGTGCAAGTTGTTAAACTATTACACCATTAACCCATAACCCATTCACAGTTAATCATTATGTCTAAGTGTGAAAGAGTGAACTATTATCGGCAACATTTAATCTATTGAGGAAGAAGTTAAAGGACCGATGTGTAAGATGGATAAAAGAACTATTCCTATATAAGGAAAAAACAATTAGGCTATTGCTTTCATATGTCATAAGACGTATATAAAACCATGGACACATAAAGACAATAAATCTAAGGGCAGTAAAGATCTCCACCTTCCTTGGAACCAATCTTCTTAAAACTCTTCAACATTTAAATATTGCGAGCAATCATTGTGTAATTATAATTAGATTAATATTTAACTCTTCAAATTTAAATCTCTACTGCCAAATTTTCACTGTGTAATTTTATTAAATGAAAATTTAAACTCTACAAATAAATCTCTACCAGCAAAATCGCCATGAGATTATAATTGGAAAGGAATTTAAACTATATAATAAATTTCCGTGCGCAATTTTCACTGGGTTAAATACATTTAAAAAGGAGTTAAACTTTGCAACTAAGTCATTGCCCTGTGCAATTAACTAACTATATTCATTGTCTTTTCACATCACCAAGTATAGCTATCCTTAATCTCCCAATTCATTGTTGTCTTTTAATTATATTTTTATTGTCTTTTAATACATAACGCTCTCAAAAGGAATTAACAAAACAATAATTTAACATTGAGTTAATGATACAGTTAGTTTTCTATTTAAAGGAATTAACAACATTATTGTCTATAAACTAGGAAGTAACCAAATTGTTGTTTAACAATATGATAGAAGTCACCATCTATTAAAAATCGGTTGTCATATATAGTCATAAAACACTATTATATGTTAGATAAAGACATTGTCACCTATAATGGATAAAACCTTGTCTATGCCAATTGTAACACTATCTAATTAACTACATGAGCATGTTGTATATATAAAAGAAAACACAATAAATACGACCCCATTTACACTATAGAACACCACCATTTGCATAGTAAAAATGTTGTCTAAAGGTTATGGAAATCTCTGTGTAAGAGATACGAAAATTGTGGTCTAGATATCACCATAAATAGTTGTCTGTACATTACAAATTCATTGTCTAAAAGCTAAAGAAATCTCTATGTAAGTAATACAAAATAGTGGTGTAGATATCACCAAAAATAGTTGTCTAAAAGCTACATAAATCTTTGTGTAAGTAATACAAAATAATGGTTTAGATATCACCAAAAATCATTGTCTGTACATTATGAATTCGTTGTGTCAAAGGAATTTTAAAGAAAAGGGTAGATATAAATGGAGTCAATATGGGGTCCAAAAAATGCAAAGTAAAATGAGATGTATGCATAACTATATGAATCGTGAGTGAATAGGTAAAACATAGAGAAAGGCCTATGTAATAAGGATTCAAAATGCAGTTGCCCAATAAATAAAATCGTTGTGTATAAGAGATTCAAATTACAATAAAAAATTAAAAACACAGTCAATATATAAATAAAAAATTGTCATTCACATAATAATAACACTAATGTGTTACCAATAAAAGAGCTAGGAACTGTCATTAAAATCGCAGAGAATAAAATTCCATCCAAAAACGTAGAGGTGATATTAAAAATGCAGAGAGTATTAAGTTGTTCACAAAGAGAAATGATAAACAATAAGTAGAGATACTCAATCACAAGAAGGCGCAAAGAAAATAATTCAGCCATGAATCAATCAGACGTAGAGATAAGTAAGGGATAGATAGCTGGGAGAAAATTATCCTTCGCTCATCATCCATGCAATGAAAATAAGGGCATTAGAATATATAGGTATTTAAACACCGAAGTGACGACCGTTGATTCAACTCTTGGCCAACTGCTCAGGCATGGACTGATGACTTAGGGATAAGGTCGAAATATTAAGCACATCTCTTCATAATAATCAATAAAACCCACACAGATAAGTTATTGAAATCAAAATTTGGGTTCGCCAATGGAAATCCATTCAGAAAATAGAAAGAAAGGGGATTGCAATACTGTAGGAAAGCAGGTGCAAGACAACTCATGGAAATTAAATATTAAACCAAGAACAGAGAAATAACATGAGTAAATTTAATTGCATTGAAAGTAACAATTAAATTGGCGTACCTTATCCAAACATGTAACGACCCTCTTCGTTACGTCTACGAATAGCGAAGTACAATAGGAAAATTTTACTTTTTCTTTTTATTTTAAAAATAAGATATTAACAACATCACCTAATGCACTAAGGTGACACATGATCAAAATATAAACAACTCTACATATCATTGCGGAACGAGATGTCAAAATATAATGCCCAACAATCTCATGATACTATCACTAATAACAATGACTTGCCGGATATAAAATGCTTTTTACCTTACCAAATAAAAAAAATCATACCTTGGCCACACGCCCGCTTCGGAGGCGACCCTCGTGCTGTGCCGCTCCCCTCGCTCCGTGCCGCTTCTGCTTGCCGACCAAA